>JANLJB010030546.1:0-26576 GCA_026212285.1 Bursera cuneata | reverse complement strand
CACATTAATAGCACTTAAAGTGTAAAAATAATGATTTAAACTCTTCATAAACATACACTTTTAAGTGCTAATCACTCGACCTCCATAGTCCTGGAGTTGGACCTCCACAGTCCTGATACTCGACCTCTACGGTCCTAGAGTTGGACCTTCACAGTCCTGATACTCGACCTCCACGGTCCTGGAGTTAGACCTCCACAGTCTTGATACTCGACCTCCGCGATCCATATCAGACCTTCTTCTTCTTCCACGACTTCTCCTGCTGCTTCTTGTTCTTCTTCTTCCGGACATAACCCAGCAATGAAAGCAAACCAAAAACAACACTAAACCAACAAACCATTTGAACGACTTCTTGTCTGACAGCAACAATCAGTCAAGGGTGAGGAAAAAAAGGGAAACTCACAGAAGGAGATGGGGGTATAATCGGTAGAAACTAAAATTTACTGTAGCTTTTGGCTAGGATGGTGAGAGAGTTAATGGAGGAAGGCTATTTTTCAATTTAACCCCCTCCAAGTGACTATATTGGCAAATTTCCACTTCCTTTTCTTACTGTTCTTATTTCTAGTTGCTGATGAATGTGTTTTCGTAGTAGGGTTAATTAATTTTATAATGGCTAAGTTGAGATTTAATTTTTTGTTTTTTCTTTTTCTTTTTCACTAAAATTCAAAATTTAACTGGCTAAAATATTCTTTAAAATCTTATAAAATAATTAAATCTTTTTTAAAAAAAATCAACTAACAGGCCTCTGCGTAAGTAGTTCCTAGTCAATAACAAAAAATAAAGAGAAAATTAAGAAAAATAACTAAGTCTAAGGGATTTTTTAAAAAAATTAACAGAATTTTTAATTTTTTAGATTTTTCTAATCCAGTTCACCTCTTGCCAAAATACTCTTACTCTATCTAAATACATTTTAAAAATCATTTCTATTAGTCTAGATCGATGGGTTGACAAAGTTTTCAAATCCGATTATGCAATGATTCATCATAAACCTCATTTTTTTAATAAATCTTGCTAACATAATTCATTCTTAGGTAATATTTTTTAAAACTTATTAATAATATAAGTCAACTTTAAAGACTGAGATAGTTTGGCTAAGATACATGAGGTTGTATAAGAAAATTATAAAAAATGAGAGACATGTTATTTTTTAAAAAATCTCTGTAAATTTAGTTTTTTATTTTAAATTTTCCAAAATTAAATCTACTTCTTTCTTTTAATAGTTCCTTAAATTTCGTTAGTTTTTACAATTTCTTTATTCATTTTTTTCTAACTTAAATGAATTCTTTCAGTATTCAATTTTTTCAACTTAAATGAACCCTCTCTTTCTGTTTTTTTTTTTTTTTAACCACTTTTATTTTATTTTTTCTCCTATTTTCATCTTTCCTTTATTTTCTTTTTCTTCTTATACCGTTCTTCTGGATTCCTTCTCTTCTTCTTTTCTTCTGGATAATTCGAAAGAGTTATTAAAAGAAAATTTAGAATATTAAAATTAAAATTTATGATATTTTAAAAGTATTAAGTGATGGGAAATATATCATATTTAAATTAAAATTTGAAAACTACGTAAGATAATATGAGATGTATACGAGACACTCGACAAGCAGTAACTCGTGGGTGCAATTCATGTTGAAGACACTCAACATGTCATCTCGCGCCAAAGAGACATTGTCTTATGCTTGATACGCTTGACATATCATCTTGTAGTATCTTATGGGTACAATACACGTAGAAAAACATGCTCGACACATCTTCTTGCAAGGCATCTTGCACGACGCATTCAACACATTATTTTATGGGTGCAAAGCCGCTTGTCTTATGTGTGAGCACCCAATAGATCATCTTGCAATATCTTGTGAGTGCAAGATGCGTTGATACATCATCTTATGATGTCTTGTACCGACAAGATTATTTGTTGTAAGAAACTATACGGAAACATATTCAACATCAAAATTGGTGTTCGATCCCCGGTGTTGTGTCTACATCTCTTTCATATCTCTTTTCACATCCCTACAAAGATGTTAACTCTTTATATCTAGTCTTCTCTCATATATTTCTCATACTATAATTGATTCTCAACTCCTATATTTATAGGTCTACGTAGAGATCTTCTAATTTTAATAGGATTAGAACTCTTATTTATTAAACAACAATATTTTTCTATTATTTTCACTTTTTCTACGTTTTGCAGAATTCAACTTGAATTAGAAAACGAGTTATAATTCCGATATTTTTCTTCCATTTCGGTGCTTGACACAATGTCTTGCTGTGTCTTGTCGATGGGTGCTCAATAAATAATCTTGTTGTGTCTTTGGGGTGCAAGATCCATTGACACATCATCTTATGGTGTCTTGTATCAACAAGACAATTTGTCTTGTGTTTGGGTGCTTGACACGCTCGACACATCATCTCACGGTGTATTGTCGGTGCAAGACTTGCAACAAGACACATTTGACACACCATCTTGTATGCTAGTGTTATGCACCATATACTATCTCATACAGTTTTCAAATTTAATTTTAAATATGATTAATATCACATTTTAAAATATTGTAGATTTTAATTTTTATGGTAAAACATTTTCCAAATTTTTTACAGTGTCTACAAATTATGAAGAAGAAATAGAGAAAGAAAGAGCTGAGAAGAAAGCAAGAAGAAACAAAAAAAAAAATGAATAAAAGAGGGAAAGAAGAAGCATAGTAGAAGGAGAAAAAATACAAGATTCCCAATGTTGGGGGAAGAAAAGAGATTTTTTCTTTTAATTTATTTTTAAGTTGAGTGCAATTTTGTCTACAGTTGAGGAATGAATCCATTTACATTGAAAAAAAAAATTAAAAAAAAAATCCTTTCGGTCCAATACCAAGGTTGAAATAAGAGGAAAGCATCTTGTTTAAGTCTTGTTCAACTAAAGTTTGAGCAAATAAATCAGGATTTAGCATTATTGATGATCAGGCCAAGTCTCTTGGCTTCCTTCATACACCTAATCACACTATCACGCCTTGTATTAGAAAAGCTCTAGGAATCTTAACCACTTTGCTCTACCGCTACTCAAAGCATATCTCTCTATATGTTCAAATATGTTGAGTCTTCTTCACATACCCAACACAGACAAAGACCAGAGTGAGAGGAGTTCGCTTAGTTCTGAGCACCATTGCTCCGATCGTTCGAGTGCCAAATCAACCGTAAGAGGATAACCCAAGAGTGGCGTATTTGTGTTAGTTCTCTCTTCCTTCTCTCGCTTTTCTTTGTTAATGTATTAATTTAATTAATGCTTGTCAAAATATAATCAATGATGTGATTGTTGTAAATAAATGTAATTTATTTTATATTTATTTATAATAAAAATTTAAAATATATATTTGTATTATCAATTATATGTTATATTATAAGTAGATTATAATCATTAAGCAATTAGAGTTAATTTTAGAAAAAAAAGTTAATTAAATATTTAAGGTACTTGTTATTATAATTATTATTTTATATTTTGGCTCTACTAAAGTAATAAAACATACTTTATTAATTATTTATAATAAGAATTTAGAATATATGTTTAAGATTATTGATTATATGTTATATTATTATGTATAATATTTTATCTTCAAGCAATTAAAGTTCATATCAGAAAAAGCTAATCAAATATATAAGTATAAATTAAAAGATGTTTGAATCATTAAAAATATTAATTTATCTTAAAAATTATTATATTTTTATTATGAACCTTATTGAATATAGTAAAATAATTAATTAATCATAATTATATATTTTATTATGAATTTTATTGAATATAATAAAATAATTAATTAATCACAATTTTTAAGATAGATTGATTTTTTTAAAAAAAATTTAATTACTAGAGTTTATATATTTTCATGTCTTTAACATGTACCCATAGGTAAGATGTTAAAACTATGCGAATTAAAATTACTAATTACATACTTTCTTATGTTCTAAATTATTAATAATAATAATTTAGAATTAAAAAACTCAATATAGAATAACAAAAAATAATTTATTAAAATCATGAATTATGTTATTATTAGTAATATCGTGTCAATAATAATTACTATTATTTTCAAATTTAAATTTTTTGAAAATATTAATGTATAACATGATTATTAATAATGTGATATAATTTAATTATTTGTCATTATTTTTAAATTATTATATCATTATTAATATTATGAATTATAATATAAAAAAAATTGTCTCAAGCTTAGAACCAGGAGTCGCAATGTTTCCTGGGTATGGGACTTATAATCTCGCGAGAGATTGGGGCTGGAACTGTTTTTTATAGACTCGGGCTCTAGATAATCCAATTCCAATCTTATTAGGGGCGTATTCATTAGTTTTTATTAAATTTAGGGACAATTTTATTTTTGGTTAAGGAATTAATTTTGAAAATATTTTTTTTAAAAATAAATATTATAACTAAGAAATTGATAAAACTGATAAATAAAAAGATTTTTTTAATTAAATATTAAAGATTAATAACTCAAAGAGTTCCATGAATGAGTTTCAGGAAGAGGAGTCAAGGCGACATCTTCATGGCTAGTTCCCGTGGGACCAAGAACGACCGGCCGCCGCGTCCCTTGCGGACGCAGTTAAGGAAGATGGCCCAGGCCATGTTGGTCGACGTGTCTAATGACGAAACCGATATCATGGACAGTGAGCTGGTGCCCTCGTCCTTGGCTGTCATTGGTACCATTCTTCGTGTTGCCAATGAAATCCAAGATGAAAACCCCAGAGTCGCTTATCTTTGTTAGTTTCTCTGTTTATTTTTTTTAATGTATTCTGTAGTTTGAGCAATAAGCTTGCTGCTTGCTTCTGTTGTGTGGTAACTAATTAGTTTTGCTTTGGCTAGGCCGTTTCTATGCATTCGAGAAGACTCATATGATGGATCCAACGTCAAGTGGACGCCGTGTCAGACAATTTAAGATTTATCTGATGCGTAGACTAGAGAGGGTAATCTTAATAATGATGCTACACATACCTAGTTTAGATTGTTGAGAAGTTGATATCTTTAAATATATAATTTTTTTTGACTCTAGATCTTAATTATTGAATTAAATAAGATCAATGATCATAAATTTATATCAATAAATTATATTAAAAATTTGTAAAAAAAATTACCTCCCATATATATATAATTTTAATAATTTTATTTATAAACGGGAAGTGTGATATTTTGATATAAATTTTAAATCATTGATGGTATAATCCAAGATGATATAAATTATGTTATTTGTTTAAGTTTATTTTATTATCTAAATTTTTAATTATTGTAATTTTTTATCGTCTAAATTAATAATTTGAAATATAAAGGGGGTGATCCAAAGGGGTTGTAGACTTGTAGCCTTCTAACATTTTGGTTCAAATGGCCCACTCCAAGGACCAAATATGCATTGGCGTTTTGCTTGGCAGCCATTTTTCGGATATCATGCGTGAGGCAAAAATGCTTCTATGTCATTGAAAAAGCAGTTGCCATTGGCATCAAAGACATTTTTTTTTTATTTGTTCATCAATGGAAGTCTTTATATGTTGGCTATATAATGATAATTATTACTGGACGTATATGGCTGGGTAATGAATTTTTGGTTCTTTTCTCTCTTCACTTCTTTTAGTTGAACCAGACATTTATGCTTATGTGTCTGCCTCTATCTTGTCTACGGTGACTGAACTCATGTATATACCTTTTGTGCATGTTGAAGAATCTGATCATATTTTGTCTAATAGTTCCCTTGTGGAGAAGAATATGCAAGATCTAAGTTGAAGAGTTTAAAATTAGTTTAATGAATTGGAAGGTAATATTAGCCTAGTTACAACTACTGAAAGGGAATTTCGTTCTGGTATATCTCTACTATTAATACTTATCTTGTTCATTGTCTAAGCTTATACTTCATGAGTTAATGACGCATCTTATTACTTCCAAGCTTCAATATCAAAACTGAAATCCATAGACACTTCATGAATTCCAAAAATAATTTAGAGTGTGTTAAAATTTTCTTTCTTACAGGAAGAGGAAGAAACAGCTCCTCAGCTTGCCAGAAACGATCCAGAAGCCAGAAATGATCCAGGAGAAATCCGGATGTTTTATCGGCAATTTTACGAGAACAATATCAGAAAAGGAGAACAAACAAAAGAACCGTAAGGCTTGATATGAACTGTTAACATGCCTAATTAAGCATTCATTGTCTTATTCTCTTTTGCTTTTGCTATTATTGAAGGGAGGAGATGGTTAAGATGCTGCAGATTGCTTCAATATTGTATGATGTGTTGAGAACAGTGGTAGCTACAAGAAAAATTGATGAGGAGGTTTGATACGTATAATATCATTACCATGACAAATTTTCTAACTTCATGGTTACATATGGGAATACTGAAATGGTGGGTGCACAATTGATTTGTCATTGCAGATCCACAAGTTTGCCGAAGATGTTAAGAAGAAAAGGGAACAGTTTGAAAATTATAACATTCTTCCACTTAATGCTATTGGAGCTAAACCAGCGATTATGGAACTTCCTGAGGTTGCACATCTGCTATATTTATTATCCTGATTTCGCTTGAAATAATTAGTTACACGCCATGATTACCTTTTTTCCTCTCTTGGAATAAAGATAAAAGCTGCACTTCGTGCTCTACGTAATGTGCAAAACCTTCCCATCTCCAAAGTTGATTTGACACCTGATGTTCCTAATGCTGATTCTAAGGAGAGGGATAAATCTATCATTGATATACTTGATTGGCTTTCGTCACTTTTTGGTTTTCAGGTATATTATGCTTCGAATTCCTTTTTTCTCTTCATTTTTCAATTTGCATCTCACATCAATAACACCTAATATGAAAATAAGAAAAAGTCTTAAATGTACTAGAAGTATTATGTCTACACCGAATATGCCCTACATTTCTTAACTCTATGGTTAACATCCTCTTAAATATCTCCGGCTATATGGAAAATTTACTGAGGAAATCTAGAATTGTTGATCTTGGGTAGTTCTTGGCCATATATATTCACCATGTCCTCTGTCTCTCATATAAACCTAGAATCCTACTTAAGCTACTTAAGCTGGTAGGGTCAGAGCCAGATTCTTGAACTTGGGAAAGAGGAAGTGGTACTTTGTGTCAAGGACAACTAGTTGAGGGCAGAACATTAAAAAAAAAGAAGTTATTATATGGCAAAAGTTGTAAGCAAAATGGGAGTGAGTAGCGTAAGGTAGCTTCTCTCCTTTTAGTTTATAGGGTCTTTTGTCATTGCACTGGTGATCTTGAGATCAAGTCACACTCACTCTAAGGTTGGGGCTTAGGGGGGTAATGAGAGAAAAAAACCTCTGACTAAAAGTTTCTATCTTGTCGGATGGCATTCTGTTGTTAAATCTTCGTTGGAATTGAAGGCAGGAAATTTAAAGAACCAGAGGGAGCACCTAATACTGCTTCTTGCCAATATGGATGTAAGAAACAAGAATCTTGAAAATTATACACAGGTAAATATTGTTCAGGTGGACTGCTTTATATATTTTTATACCTTATACTCTGTCAATTCACCTAATTTCTGCCTTAGTTTTATTTTTATTTCATCATATATTGACTATTGATAAGCACTTTTCTCAGCTGAGTAATGACACTGTAGAGAAGTTGATGGAAAAGGTTTTGAAGAACTATAAGTCTTGGTGTAAGTATTTGCATTGCGAATCAAATATTAGGTAGGTGTCTTGCTGCTTTCTGGTGTATAAGCTGAAACCTTTGAATTTTAACTTAATTAGAAGTTGTGTCATACTGTGTAGAACTAGCTGGATGCTTGAATTTTGCATTTAGGCAGGGCATTATTTCACTTTGCAGGATTCCCCAAGATTCTGCCGCACAACAGCTACAGCTTATCTACATTGGTCTTTATCTTCTTATCTGGGGTGAAGCTGCAAATATTCGCTTTATGCCTGAATGCATTTGCTACATCTTTCATAATGTATGTTTAATGTTAATGAGACACTATTGATGATTTGATAATTCTATATTTGCCTGGTGGTGCTAGTTTTTGTTATATGCCATCCTTTTTAATAAGATTCGTTATATGTCCTTCGATTTATTTCTTCAAAGGTGAATCTTTGTTTCAATTGTGCAGTGTTCTTTTGAAACGAATATTGTGCTTGTACGTTCGCTAAAATTGTTGGTTAAATCAAGGGTCCTTGGACTGTTCTTACCTTTGCTCTTCTCTTCATGTGTCCCCTGATTATTGCCTTTCTTGCCATCTTTTCTATAGAAAGAGGAATATAAAGTATATATTTTTTATTAAAAGAGTAGAATAGATAGAAACACAAACTCCTCTGACTATACTTTAAAAAAAAAAAAAAAAAAAAATTAGTTAAATGAGACTGAATAAACTTGACAAATTGTGTAAGATAACCAAATTTAAATGACTGAGTTGAAAAATAATATATCTAAAATTTTATTTGATTGCCTAAATTATTATTATTAATGTCTGTTATGAGTTTCTGGACTGTTCTTATCTTAGCTTATCTTACTACTAATCTCATGATTATAGGTTCTCTCTCTCTAGCAACAATATACACTAATTAGTCATTAGTGTATAAATTCTTAAATTTTATCGACAGAAGAGGATAGGTTTAAATACAAACTTGTCTGACTATTACACTTTGTTCTGTTACTGTTTAAATGAATGATTGTAGACTGAAACATATATGTTCATGTGTTTATCCTGCCAAATCAGGAACATGCTGTTGTTTTCAATTTACTCAACTGTGACTTGAATCATGGATGCTGTTCTATAATTATCTTTTAAACAATACTATCCATCTCAAAAAGTTATCTCAAGTGTCAATTCTAAGTGATGTGGCAAGTGATGGACATAATAACATAAATGAGTGATATGGTAATTTAACATCACTTAACATATCATTTGGGATGAGGATTCTTAATAACATTTGGGAAAAAATAATGTTACTCTTATTTTTTTGAAATTATTTTGTGTTGTGTCCTTATAGTGGATGACTAGTTAATTTTTTTTATTTGTTTATTTTTTAAATTAAGAAATTGAGTATGTATATAAAGGAAAATGTAGAAAGATTTACAAGTACAGTGGTTAATGATAATTGTACTCTCATTGTAGCACCCTTAATGAAGTTATTGATGTTTCTTATCTAAAGAAAAATTGTTGTGACTTGCCTGTTCTACTGTATAGATGGCCAAAATCTCTTTACCTTCATGTGTGTGGGTTTTTTTTTTTTTAATTATTTTGATTGGAAAAATAGCCCTATATTAATCGAGTATAACTAGTTTGTGTTTCTTACTAGTAATGGATATGGAATTTCCTGAAAATATAAGTCAAAACAATGTAGTGACATGAGAATACAACTAAGGATGGAGTCTGGATTTGATAGTTTGTTGTGGGGGTGGTGGTGTGGGTGGGGCAATGTTAAGCAATAAAAAAGGGGGGGAGACCAAAGAAAAATAATTATTGAAAGGGTGGCCAAATGAACATGAAGGGTTAAATTGCAAAAGTTTTATTTATTTATTTATTATGAAGGGTTAAATTGCAAAAGTTTTATTTATTTATTTATTATTATTGTTATTTATTTTATTTTTGTATGTGTAAGGAGGAAGGCCGTAGTGTAGCTCCTCCCCTGAATACAAATCACATTTATTTACATGTAATGTTGTTAACAACTCAAAACTTATGGATTTTTATGCAAGTTTGGACACAACTTTTGGACCATTGGATCCAAGCATTGGAATGGTTAAGGCTGATCTTATACATGTCATTTACAAGATGCATTAATTATGAAACAAATAAAATCATACAAAGTGCATAAAAAGTGCTTGGATTTAATGGTCCTAAAATTGTATAAAAAATGTCAGGCCTTTTTATCCTACCCCTATAGATCCCTTTTTATTATTATTATTTTTTTAACTGATGTCTTACTATCATCTGTTAACTCAAAATGACTGCCTTCCTGTTTTCTTGATTGTTTAAGATGGCAAATGAGGTTAATCAACATCTGTTGGGCACTGTGCACCCTGTCAGCGGAGCTACGTACCAAACTGCTGCACCTGATGAAGAAACATTTCTGCGAACTGTGATATACCCTATCTACCAGGTCTTGTCCAAGGTAATTATAATTTTAGTGAACTGCTAATATTATCTGTTCACATGCTTACAACTTCCTAACGAAAAGTTGATTCTATTTGTGAAAAAGGAAGCTAGGAGAAACAAAGGGGGCACAGCAAGCCATTCAAGTTGGAGAAATTATGATGATCTAAATGAGTACTTTTGGTGAGTTTTCTGAATACTGACTTCTGCTTTTGTAATTAAATCAGATGATTATTAGCTGAAACACCTTCTTTTGCCCCCTAAAATGAAATTTTTAGGTCTGAAAGGTGTTTCAAGCTAGGGTGGCCAATGGACCTCAATGCAGATTTTTTTGTGCATGTCGATGACACATCATTTTCACGAGACGTATAACTTTTTTGTGTCTTTCTCTCTTATATTTTTTA
Source organism: Bursera cuneata (assembly GCA_026212285.1). NCBI lineage: Eukaryota > Viridiplantae > Streptophyta > Magnoliopsida > Sapindales > Burseraceae > Bursera > Bursera cuneata. The sequence goes on along the minus strand of JANLJB010030546.1, from coordinate 16,079 downwards.
AATATTTTTATTGCTCAAGTTCTTTTTTTTTATCCGTATTTTATCTCTTATATTGATGTTGTTAGTATAATATGACAATTTGTGGAGGGGAAAACGTATGGAAGAAATTTTTTTAATGGTTTTTGAAGATCAATGTTTATTTAAGAAAAAAATTAGGTTTAGTAATTCTAGGAAACGGTTATCATAATCATAAAGTATTGATACAATATAATAATGAACTATATGTCTTCATCTTTTTTTTCAATAGTTAGTCAACATACAGATTTTGATCATGATTGCTCGGAGGGTGATGTGGACTTTATAGAGGTAGATATTTTAATTGGGTGTACCCATTTTCAGTTGGTAAGGCTGAAAGCATTGTTGTTCGTTGGAATATGAGATTGATCAAGGTTGAGAAATCCTTATTAGGAGAATTTTAATCTCCATGAAAGTACATTCCAAGTAAAGGTAGCTAGTGGTTGAATGAGGTCTATAGTCCTAATAGTTCTTGGCTTTGAATGAGGTTTTGGAAAGTGTTAGTTGGATTATATGTTTATATAACTAGAGTGGTGTATAAGGAGAGACTTTAATGTAGTCAGGTTTCTCTCAGAAAAGTTTGAAAGGGTAAAATCACAAAGAGTATGAGTGACTTTATACCTTGATTGATTTTCTTATCTTTCTATCAAACTTGTTAGGATAGTATTAAAGAGTATGTGATTAGAGTACTTGATGGTAAAACAGTTATTAAGCCAAACACTAATGTAACCTTTATCAAAAGTCATTTGTCCAATAAAGCTCAATCTCTTTTTACACATTAGTCACCCTTTATTATGTGATCTATTGGCTACATTTATTTTTTTAGATGAAAATTTTTTCTATCACCAAAGCCTTCCCAAAGAAAAAACTTCATCTTTTTTATCCTATTAGCTACCTTACATAGAATTTGTATGACAGACAAAATATATGTAGGTAAACTAGATAGGACTTATTATATCAATATAAGCTTACCTCCATGAGAAGGAAAGGCTTTTTTCTAATGTCCTAATCTTTTTTTAACCTTTTCCATCACAGAATCCCAAAAATCAGATCCTTTAGAGGCAAACTTCTTAAATTACACCTGGATTTACTCATTAAAACATTCACTTTCACTTCTTAGAGTTTGTTCTTGCTATTAAGTGGTTTAGGACAACTTAAGAATCAAATTAAGGATTGTATTTGATTCTTAAGGATTATAATAAAATTAGAATTTTGATTATTATTAAGGATTTGGACTTCCTAAATTAGAAAGAATCCTAATTGGAGTTATTTTCCTACATTGATAATTTTTCTATTTTTTAAATTTGTTTTTAATATTTCTAGTTGAGATTAGATTGGATTTCTATTAGAATATTTTCTATTAGAAATTTATTTCCTATTCGAAGTATGTTTTTAGATGCTATAAATAAGTGTCTTTAGTTGTTTTCACTTTTAGACGTGATGAATATTGATTTTTTAGTTCTTGTAGAAAAGACTGTCTTTTTCCTCAAATTTGTTTATTTCTCGCCAATTTTTTTCCCATTGTTTCTCCCAGTTTCCTCTTCTAAATTTCCTTATAATTTTTCTCCTTTTTTGATTGTTGTTTGAGGAATCTCGTTTCTTATCATTAGGGTTTAGACATATTGTCTATTAGACCTAATTCATATAAAAAATCTCCACCACAAAAAAGGCTTTCTATTTTGATCTTATCACCTGAGGACAACAAAAAATAGTATCATTTGCAAATTGAAGATGTGAAACAATCAAGTTCTTTCTACTACTTGAGATCCTCTCAATTAAATTAGGTTCAAGGGTCTTGTCCATCGATATTCTTAAGCATTCACTACCTAAGTGAATAAAAAAAGAAAGAGGATTCACTTGTTTAAGACCTTGAAGCTCAAAATTTCCCCTTCGACGCTTATTAACAAAGGTGGAAAAATTTATAGATAGCCATCCCTAAATCCACTGCCTCCATGTAGGTCCAAAACCCTTACCTTTAAAAACCAAATCAAGGAAGATCCAATCCACACGATCGTCGGCCTTCTTAGTGTCAATTTTCACTAAAAGCTCTTCTTCCTAATTCCACAGTCATCCACCACTTTGTACAACATTAACTTTTGGCAATACAAGATGATTTGGAAGTCTAAAATCACCACGCCCTAAGTTCAAAAGAAACACTCAACTTTGAGTCTTTCTCAAACTTGGTATGTTATTTGTGGGACAAAAAAAGAGATAGAAATAACATGTTTCTTCATTACTTAGTAGCATCTAATTTATGGCCTAACTATATTAAGAAACCAATATCTTGTAGATTGTTTGGGAAAATTCTAAATCTCTGCAATGGAAGATATTCTTACTTTTGAAAAGGAAAAAGGCATATATGTTTTGCCGATGTGCTTTTATAGTTACATTTTGATAATTTAACAAGAAAGGAATAATTTGATTATTTGAAGATCAAAGAGAGGAACTATTCAACTATCTTTAGGATAACATTCATCTAGTTGTCTCTATTTGGGTCTCAATTATTAAGGGTGAGTTTGTTTATGAATTTGGTATTTTAGTTTTTAACAAGATTTGATGTTTAAGTAAGATTTGTGGTTGGAATTGAATTTGAGGTTGATATTTGAATTTGACATGCATTAGAAAATATGCAGAATAGAAAATAGTTCTTCAAATAAATAAACATACAAACCTAAGGATTTTGTATGTGAGAAAAAAGAATTGTAGAAATGTTTCTTGTATATTCCTCAATAACATTACAAGGCTATTTATAAAAACATTAGCTATACAAAAGGAAAGAATAAATCTAGATAAATTCTAATTTCTTAATTTAAGTATGTCAATCTTAGTAAACTAAGCCTCAAATTCTATCAATCAAGCATTTCAACACTTCCCCTTAAGCGGTTTATAGATATTCAACATTCCCAGCTTGCTAACAAGGAACTCTAACCGCAGTGATTGGAGACCTTTTGTAAGAATATCAACAGCTGTTATTTGGTAGGAATGAAAGGAATACATATTATTCCCTCGTCTAACTTCTGTTTGATAAAATGTTGATCAATTTCAATGTGTTTAGTCATATCATGTTGTATTAGCTTATAAGAGATACTTAAAGCAACTTTATTATCTGAATACAATTTCGTAGATTGTTCCCATGGAATCCATAGCTCATCAAGAAGTTCTTTTATCCATAAAGGCTCACATATCTCTTGGGCAATAGCACGGAATTCAACTTCAGCATTACTTCTAGCAACCATATTCTATTTTTTACTCCTCTAAGTCACGAAATTTCCTACTAGAAAGGTACAATATCCAGAAGTTGATCTTCTATTAACTACATTTCCTACCCAATCTGCATCAATAAAAGCTTCAACAGTCATATTTTGATTTTTCTTAAATAACAAACCTTTGCCTGGTGTGTATTTCAAAAATCTGAGAACCCTGCATGCTGCATTCAGATGTGCTTCATGAGGAGAATGCATCTATTGATTCACAACACTCATAACAAAAGCAATATCAAGTCGCGTATGAGACAAATATATCAACTTCTCTACTAATCATTGATATTGGCCTTTATCCATCAACTCACCTAATTTTGTATTCTTATTGAAATTTGCATCCATAGGAGTATCAATTGGTTTATAATCCATCATTCCAGTCTCATCCAGTAAATCAAAGAGATACTTTCTTTATGATACAAAGATGCCTTATTTAATTCTTACAACCTCCATACCTAAAAAATACCTCATAACACCAAGGTCTTTAATCTTAAGCTCTTTTGCTAAGAAGACTTTTAAATCTTCTTGCTTCACAAGATCATCACATGTTAGAATAATATCATCAATATACAAAATAAGGTTTGAAATATATCTTTTACTAGTATATTTGAAGGACATAGTGTGATCTGTTTGACTTTGAGAATATTCAAGGCTCCAAATAACTTTGGTGAACCTATCAAATCACGCTCTAGGTGATTGTTTAAGCCCATATAATGATCTTTTGAGTTTACACAGCTTGCTATTCCCATATATGCCTTCAAACCTTGGAGGTGAATCTATATAGATCTTCTATCAAGTTCTCCATTAAGAAATGCATTTTTAATATCAAGCTGTTGAAGAGCCAAACATGCATTGTAACAAGAGATAGTAGTACTCTGATAGAATTCATTTTTGTAACTGGAGTAAAAGTCTCTTGATAATCAATTGCATAAGTCTAAGTATATCCTTGCCACAAGTCTTGCTTTATACCTTTCAATCGATCCATTTTTCTTGAATTTAATTGTAAACACTCATTTACACTCAATAGGAGTCTTTTCTTTTGGTAGACGATCTTTTGGTAGACGAACCAAATCCCAAGTTATACTTTTTTTCAAGGCCTTCATCTTATCAAGAACTGTTACTTTTCAGTGTGAAACAACAAGAGCTTCCTGTATAGACTTAAGAATTTTTGTTTTGGATAGATTAGAGATAAAACATTTCAAGTATGATGATAATCTATGGTATTACACCAAATTGGCAATGGGATGAGGTGTACATGATATAATTCCTTTCCTAAAAGCAATAGGAAGATCAAGATCTGAGAAGCTATGAGATTCAGAATGTAGAAAAATGTCAATATTACCAGATGATTTATAACTTAGAGTTGAATCTTGACAGGCTAGTTGAGGATTTGGCTCTATACTCTGCTAATGTTTCCTCCTGGTATAAACCCGAAGCTCAGTTGATTTTTTAGAAACTTCTCCTGTTTTAGACACTAGTTCATCTCTCCCTGAATTAGATATTTCAATGTCTGACATTATAAGAGGTTGCTGATTTTGTAAAGTATCAAGTTGATCGAAAGAAAAAGGAACAAAAATGTTAGAACCTCGGATATCCCAAAACTGATCTTCCAAGCTAGGATTTTCCCCCTGAAGATAAGTTGGGGAAAAAAAAGGATTGATCCTCAAAAAATATAATATTCATATTCACACAGAACTGATTTGTGATAAGATTATAGCATTTGTATCATTTCTGAGTTAGAGAGTAACCAAGGAAGATACATTTAGTAGCTCTAGGGTCAAGTTTGCTTCTTTGATTCTGATAAATGTGAACAAATGCAACACAACCAAATACTTTGAGAGGTAGTTGACTCAAGAACCAAGTACGAGGATATGTTTCTAAGAGAAGATCAAGAGGTTTACGAAATTGACAAATGTGAGAAGGCATTTGATTGATTAAATAGGAAGCTGTAAAAATGGCTTCATCAAAAAAAAAAAAATTTGGGAACTCCTATGGTAAACATAATGGCCAGAGCAACTTCTAAGAGGTGTTGATTTTTTTTTCTCTGTCACCCCGTTCTGTTGAGGGTAATTAACACAAGAAGTTTGATGGAGAATCCTTTTTTTCCTAAGAAAGGTCCCAAAGGTAGAATTGACAAACTCTTTCCTATTATCAATTCAAAGGATTTTAACTTTTGTATGGAATTGAGTTTCAATCATAGTATAAAATCTCTGAAAAACAAAGACAGCTTCAGATTTTTCTTTTAAAAGATACACCCAACATACCCTAATATGATCATTAATAAAAGAGATAAACCACCTATTTCCTGTGACACTCATAACTGGTGATGGTCTCCAAAGATCACTATGAATTAATGTAAAGGGATGAGACTGTTTGAAAGGCTAGGAATGAAATGAAGTACAATGATGTTTAACAATTTGGCAATTTTCATATTTCAACTCAGAAACATTTTTATTTTTGAACAGAGAAGGAAACAATTTGTTCGAAAACAAAAAATTGGGATGTCTTAACCTATAGTGTCATAACATTATTTTATCTTTAACAGAGAGAGAAAAAGTTGTCTGGCACCTAAATTGGTCTATCTAAAAAGGCTTCACCTTCGAAGTAGTAGAGTTAATCAACTCATTTAGTAGTGTCAATCTTCTTTCCTGAGTGCATATTCTGAAGTTCACAATAAGAAGAAGAAAACTTAGCAATACAATTAGAATCTTCAGTAAGTTTACTGATGGAAAGAAGATTACAGGAAAGATTTGAAACATTTAAGATAGACTGTAGAGTTAGGTTGTTTGAAAGTTTGATTGAACCTTTTCTTGCAATTTAATAAAGTTTCATCAGCTATTCGAACTTTAAAGATAATCAGAACAAGAAAAATAAGATGAAAACAGATGTGACTTACTGTTTATATGATCACTAGCATCGAAGTCTACAATCTAAATAGTCTGTCTAGATGTTGAAAGAAGGACAGAAGAAAGATTACCTGACTGAGCAAGTGAAACAACCGAAGAATTATGGATTTTGAACGGGTTTATTAGTCTATACAAGTGTTCTAATTGTTCTTTATTGAAAACTGGAATCTCTGGTACACTAGGAGGATCAGAGGATGCCTGTAGAGTTGCCTCTTGTGCCTCATAGGAAAAGAAATCTTTAGACTGAGAAGCTACAGTAACTTTAGACATATTGACTTCAAATAGTAATTAAGGTTGTATATATGATGAATAAAATCTAAAGGACAGAAACGATAGTAAAAATTGAGTCAAGAAAAAACACCTCTATAATGGTACTTGTATGACAAACACCAAGAAAACTTCTAATAAAAAACATTGCCAATACTTTCATAAAACACTGGGTTGCTGTGAAACAACTGTGAAACTCGTGTCAAATAAACATTAAAGATCTAATTATGGAGACTAGCTGAAATCATGCCAGAGATTGATGGAAATCATGCCTAAGGTTGCCGAAAATAGCGTCAAAAAGTCGATTGGGCTGACGAAAGAATGGGTTGTCTCTCTTTGAAGGTTCTGGTGAAGGCTGAAAGGCTAATGGTGGCCGAAAATAGGACTAATCGGAAAAGCCTCAATTTTCTGAAGAAAAACCCTAAAAAATTTTCTGGAGTCAAATCTGCAGCAATTAAAGCCACAGAGTGAAAAAAAACAGCAATTAAGGCTGCTTGGAGGAAGAATCGATAGTTCCTAAGGAGGTTACCGGAAAAAAGTGAGAATGGCTGCCCAAAAAAAGGCAAAAAATTTCAGTAAGGGTTCCAAAGGGCAGATCGGCAACATGAAAGGCTTTGCCGCAAATTCCGATCACTAGAAAATTTTTCCAACCACTGTTGATCGCTGAAAAAAGATAAAAAAAATAGAGACCGAACTCTGAAACTATATGAGAAGAAAGAATTGTAGAAATGTTTCTTATATATTTCTCAATAATATTACAAGACTATCTATACAAAACATTAGCTATACAAAAGGAAAAAATAAATTTAGATAATTTCTAATTTCTTAATCTAAGCCTTAATCTAAGCCTATCAATCTCAGTAAATTAGGCCTTAATTCTGTCAATCAAGCATGTCAACAATTACATTATTTATCTTAACTATGAAAGGGTTTTCAAATAGATTGAGAATTTATAGGATGTTTTTGAAGAAAGGGAAAGAATATTTCGGTTTATTATACTCAGATGGTTTATAAGATCTAGACTGCTTTGCATAGCTCAGTTATCCCTCTACTGTTCTTTTTCATTCTTCTGTAGACATTTTGCCATGCTGTCATTGACTGGATTTTTTTGGTGCACTAAGAGTTAGATATGTGGTAAGAAAATGGCTGATGATAAAGATGATGGTACAAGGATGATTTAGTCTTTTTTTTTTCTTTTGTTTAAGAAAAAACAAAATTCTTACAGTCTTAATGGGACTTTTTCTTATTTTACCCAAACTTTCCATTTTTCTGTTATTTCCGAAAGTGCAGGGGAGGTTTATCTTAGTCGCCAATCTTTGACCTTGAAACTATTTCAATAGATCTATCAGTGTTTTAAATTTATTTTCCTTGCCCCCAATTTGTTTAAAGTCATCGTGTCCCTTGCTGCTTATTTTGAATTCCTTATTAAAGTTGTATTTTATCTTCTTTTTTATTTTTTGTAATTACTATGATTAGTTAAAGCATACTTGCTTTTTTGCAGAGAACTTACCAAGTACAAGTTGGAAAGAGGAAGCCAAAAACTAATTTTGTTGAAGCCCGCACATTTTGGCACCTCTACAGAAGTTTTGACCGGCTGTGGATATTCTTTATAATGGCTTTCCAGGTTGCCATACTGTTTGAGAATGTGTGCTTGCTTTCTGACCAATCTTTTGAAAGATTTGAGAGAATTTGTCAATTTTTTTGGTTTTCAGGCTATGGTAATTTTTGCATGGAGTTCTCATGGATCTCTAGCTGGTCTTTTTGACAAAGATGTGTTCATAAGTGTACTCAGCATTTTCATTACCCAAGCTTTTCTTAATTTTCTGCAAGGTACTGGTTATATATAATTTTCTACTTATCATTATTTATTATTGTTGCACTTCTTACAATCATACACACGAAATGTAACTCAGCCATATGTTAGGCTTTCGGCAATTTTTTATCTTCATTGTGTACTAATGCCACAGTCTAGTTCTGCGATCATATCCTGTTTCAACAGCATGTTGTAGATTGAACAGGTTTCTACATGCTTTCTTACTTCTGTACCAATTTTTGAGCAGCTGCTCTAGATATAATTCTCAGTTTCAATGCCTGGAGGAGCTTGAAATTCAACCAGATACTACGGTATCTTCTGAAATTTTCTGTAGCAGCTGCGTGGGCTGTGGTTCTGCCAATTGGTTATGCCAGTTCCCTGCAGAATCCAACTGGACATGTGAAATCTTTCGGAAACTGGATTGGTAATTGGCAGAGCCAGTCATTTTATTATCATGTAGTTGTGTCTTATTTGCTACCCAATATACTGGCTGGTATATTGTTTTTCTTTCCAATTTTGAGGAGAAAGATGGAGCGTTCAAACTGGCGTATCATCAGACTTGTTATGTGGTGGGCTCAGGCAAGCATGTCTAGAATGGATTACCTTTAACTGATGTTCTTATCATCTTCTTGGTGTTGCTGATAGTTTCCTTTTCTTTCACCATGATTTCTGTAAATTGACTAATTGTGCTTCCATTATGATGTGCTGCAGCCAAAACTGTATGTAGGAAGAGGCTTGCATGAGAACTTTTTCACACTTCTGAAGTAAGTCAAGAGGAAACTCTGGGTTATTATGTTTTTCCCCTATTTTCAAGGGGGTTTTGGGGAATTTAGGCTCTCGTGCCACAATGTTGGCATGAATTGGATTTCCACTAACAAGAATTAGTTTACATGCTAGGTATACCTTATTTTGGATCATCCTGCTAACCAGCAAGCTAGCATTCAACTATTATGTGGAGGTAATTGTTACTACTATTTATGGGTAATTTATCACAAATATAAGAAATCTATATAGCCCTCGCCTATTATCTTAAATTGAACTGTTGGAATTTAAAGATCCTTATGAAAGACAATAAATGTTATGGTGAGGCTATTTGTACCTTTTTTACTCTCTATACCCTTGACAAAAAATTAAAAGCCATTCAATTACCCTCAACACCCTTCCTAATATAAAAAATAACCCTTAGAATACATATTTTATCTTCTTTATAATTTAACTCTTTATCTCAAAAAATACTAAGAATAATATAATAATATTAAAGAAAAACCTTGTTTATTTCATAAAAAGCTTCTGTTACATGGTTACAAGAATTTTTAATATTGGGAAAATTACATTTGAACCTTTAAGTTTTGAGGAAAATAGATTGACCCAATTGGCTCAATAAGTAACAATAGAACCCTTTATTTTCGAGAACCAAAGACAATATTAATTATAAAGATTATAATACCCTTTTTATCTTATTATACTTGTAAAGTAATGAAAATTCTTAATTTTTTTTTAAAAACCTTAGATGTAGCAATGTTTTATAAATTTATAAAATTAAAAAATAAATAAATAATCCTCAAATATGTCATTCATAATTTGCAAAATATTTTTTAGTTTTATTAATTTTCAATCTTATGTTAAGTTGCTATATTATGATTACAATCTCTTTCATTTATTATCAAATTTTACTATCCAATAATTTAATGTTACCTCAGATTATACCTCTAATAAAGGTAATAATACACCATATTTTCTCAAGTATCGAATTCATTATCAAAAACCCCTATAGTATTTGGTAAACAAATATAACTAGTAACCTTGAGAAAGTGTCTATAGCATTTTGTAATAATACCCCATATTTTCTCAAGTATCGAATTCATTATCAAAAACCCCTATAGTATTTGGTAAACAATTATAAATAGTAACCTTGAGAAAGTGTCGAATTTTTTGCCCGGTCAAGGTGTCAAAAAATGAAAAAAACTTACTAGATTAATTATTTTGTTTATAGCAAAAAAATGGGAACTGTTAAAATTACTTCCTAGCTACTAACAAACTTGGAAGTGTTATGCTGAATTGGTGCTAGCAATGATTTGCACGCTATGGTAACAGATACTGCCACTAGTTGGACAAACAAAGCTGATTCTGGAGATGCATGTTGATAACTACCAATGGCATGAATTCTTTCCCAGTGGTACCAAATTCACCTTTATTATTATTATTATTATTATTATTCCAATGAACTGTTTCCAATTTCTTTTATATGTGCCTGGAATATGTATTAAATTCTGAAATTGCTGCAGTAACACAGAATATTGGACTTATTGTTGCAATATGGGCTCCAATCATCTTGGTAAGTAAACCATAAACGAACACTTAGGGAATATAAAATTTTATGCGTTGATGTTGTATTTTAGTTTGTCACTCTGCTTTTATAGCCTACTACATTGTGATAAATTTTGGGTATATGCGTGCAGGTTTATTTTATAGATGTTCAAATATGGTATGCCATATTTTCTACTCTTGTTGGTGGAATTTATGGAGCATTAATCTATTGGGGCGAGGTTAGTTGTGATTTTTCTCATACCATGGAGAAACATTTAAACATAAAATATCAGTGGTTCAGTAATATTATCATCTGAAACCATATGTCGTCTATATATTTTTACAAACTTCAGTTGCGTTTTATACTTCTTGATTATACTAAGATTTGTCTTGTTTGGATAACGTGATGTTTCTGTTATTGATTTAAACCATTTTCATTTTTCAGATACGGACACTGGGGATGTTGCAGTCCAGATTTAAAGACTTGCCTTCAGCTTTTTCTAATTGTCTGGTACCATCATCAAAATCAGAGAACAGAGACTACATGGCATTCCTGGTATATATTTATAGACGTCGAGTTTTGCTTCTTAAAATCCACACATCAACAACTCCTACGGAAAGTCAACTTTTGGAGGGAAAGATTTCATAGGTGTTCGTAAAATTGTCTTTTTTGCCAACTTGAGTTAAGGAAATACAGTTTTATGAATTTTCTTCAACTCTAAATATATACCAATATTTATGACATCCCAATCACAGGATGGTAAAATTTACAATCCTAAGCCATCTTTATCCTGCAGCGCAATGCACAAAATACGAAAATCCAGCTGTTTTGGGTCAAATTTTATGTACAATTAACGATCTGGAGCCTTTCTTGATCTTCTGTTTCATTGGCTAAAGTAGATGATTCACCATCGCAGGATGAGAATGCGATGAATCAGAAGAATATTACAAACTTTTCTCACGTGTGGAATGAGTTCATAAAATCCGTGCGAGAAGAGGATCTGCTCAGTGATGAGTTAGGACTGCATCTTCCTTAAGAAGTTTGCCTTTTATCAATCAAAGGCATATTCATAAGTTTCTGAATTTTCTTCGATTTCTTGTTTTCTAGGGAAAGGGACTTGTTGCTTGTGCCGCATTCTTCAAGTGATATCTCTGTTGTCCAGTGGCCACTTTTTCTGCTTGCTACGAAGGTAAATTCTTGGAGTGCCATCTCATTAAAATAATAATAATAATAAAACAATTCAGTTTTAACTTATTTTTCTTGTTTTAATGTATTTCAGGTTCCTATTGCATTAAAGATGGCAGAGGATTTCAAAGGGCAGGACGATGCTGAGTTATTTAAGATGATATCCAACGATGATTATATGCTCTCTGCAGTAATTGAATGTTATCAGACACTACGGGATATTATCTATGGTCTTCTGGAAGATGAAGATGATAGGAGGTAAGGCAGTCCTCCACATTTTCAGCTTCAAACAGCACCAAATAATTTTAAAAGCCTTCTGGCTGTGTAGAATAACACTTCGTGGATAACAACAAAGAGGAAATTCTTTTTTCTTGTAATTATAATTCCAGTCCCTTTCCCTCTTCTGAAGCAGGATTGTGACGCAAATTTGTTATGAAGTAGACAGTAGTATACTACTGAAAAGGTTTTTGAATGAATTTCGTATGAGCCAGATGCCTTCGCTCTATGATAAGTTGGAGAGGTTTCCAAAATTCTTGGTAATATTTTCTTTTAAGTTTCCTTCGTTTTTTAACTTTCTCCTGCAATCACAGCATAAAGATGGTGTAGTTTAGGGGATGTTTAATGCGCTGCAAAACAGATGGTATAAAAGGATTACATTGTACTAACTCACAATACTGGTGTTTTGCTTTACTTTTACATTATATTAACAAATGCAATGTATACATGTTATTAAAATATGCAATGAAAAATAATAGTATTAACAATGTATTTTATTGTATTAACTAAAAAAATTTATAATCAAGCTCATTTATTTCTTAATTAATAAGATTATAATTCTTTTTTATTTTATTATGAGCTTTTTGGTCAAGGACCCATCTCCGAGTGTTCAAAACCCGATCTTGAGCATCCCAAACCCTAGACCCGACCCTAAGTATCCTACGCTCAAGACTTGACCCTAAGCATCCTAAACTCAGGGCGTGACTCCAACCCCGAGCATCACAAGTTCATAATCCAACCCATAGCATCATAGTGGCTGAGACCCAACCTTGTTCTTAGTGAATAATTTTTTTAATTTAATATTTTATAGTTATTTTTATTATAAATTAATATAATGTAATGTTACATCAAATTACAATGTAGCTTTTTATGTAATATTATTTCTGTAAAATAGTATGATACGGTACAATATAATTATGTATACTAATAGACAGTGTGGTAACCAAATTTGCCTTAAACGCTTTAAGTTCTCAGTACTGACATTGGTTTGTTGACAGCTATCTGATTACGAAAGTGACACATATAAGGCATTGATAATCAAATACCTCCAGGATATTATGGAAATTATTACTCAAGATATTATGGCTAATGGCAATGGGTGAGTGCTGACAGATACAAACTTTTTTCTTTTGTACCGTTACCACAGATGAGGCTTCATGACCAAAATGTGCCATGTGTTTTCCTCTGCTCTCTGTAGGATACTTGAAAGAGTTCACTCAAATAGTCAGGATACTAAAGGTGGCATGAAAGAGCAGAGATTTCAAAAGTTAAATTGTGGCCTTAGAGAGAACAAATCTTGGAGGGAGAAGGTACTCTTGGCGGTCATTTATTTGTTTCAAATATTATGTCAACAATTTTCGGTTGAGATCTTTTGTTCTTATTCATTTGTACATTTTCCGTAGGTTAATAGGCTCTGTTTGCTTTTAACTGTTAAAGAATTTCCCTCAAGTTTTCCAAAAAATTTGGAGGCTCGTCGCCGTATCACGTTCTTTGCAAACTCCTTATTTATGAATATGCCAAAGGCTCCAAGAATTCGTGACATGCTCTCCTTTAGGTTAGTCATTGTAGAACATCAACTTAGTCAAATTATCATAAGTTGCTAACTAAAATCATGCATTTTAAGTTTATGATGTTGTTGACATTTTTTCATATATTAAACAAAAAAGAGTTCTATTTGTTAGATGAAAACACGAGATACAACAAAGGTAATCCAGCAATCTGGTGATAGTGACTAGTTACAATTGGATCAGATATAAAGCATTGATAGTTCATGTGTTACCATGTAGAACTTGTATCCAAAATTTGCTTCTTTTTTTAATTAGCTTTCCTACTATGTCATGTGCTTCTATCGTCCGTATTTGAATGAAAGTTTTGCATGCTCTTATTGTCTTTGGAAACATGAAAGGCTTTTTTTTCACTCTTTAACAGAAATTTTATTTTTCTGTTCATGGTACAGTGTTTTGACGCCTTATTACAAAGAAGATGTTCTATATTCTAATGCAGAGCTTATTAAGGAAAATGAGGATGGAATATCGCTTCTGTTTTACCTACAGAAAATATATCCTGGTGAGTTTAAGATCCCAAGCTGCAGTGTGCTTTTTATTTTTCAGTTGGTAAGAACTTACTGAATAACTTTCTGCCTGCATGTAGATGAATGGGCCAATTTGCATAGTCGTATCAATGATCCAAACCTTTCTGAAGAAAGCAGGTTGGAGCATATTCGTCAGTGGGCATCTTACAGAGGGCAGACACTTTCTAGAACAGGTGTGGATGATAAAATTTTTTGCTGTCCATCTTGTATTGGCTTTATATATATATATATATATATCTTTACCTTAGCTATTTCATATTTGCATCCATGTTTTGAACAGTAAGAGGGATGATGAACTATAGAAAGGCTCTAGAACTGCAATGCTTCCTCGAACTCGCAGAAGACAGTGGTTTGTAGTTACAGTCACAGACATATTATGTTACAGTTCTAAATCATTATCTTTTGTGTTATCGATATTTTTTTAAATTTGTTAGCATGACAAGTGAAATTAAATTATTAATAGACTATTCCCTTGTTTCCTAGCAGAAGATCTTGGTGGCTACTGGACTTTGGAAATGGTCGGGGACAGGGAGAGGGCTTTCGCACAAGCTCTGGCCGCTATGAAGTTTACCTATGTTGTTTCTTGTCAGGTCTATGGTGCTCAGAAAAGTGGTGATGCAAGAGATCGGAGTTGTTACACTAACATTGTGAATCTCATGTTAAAGTAAGTTCAAGATCGTTTAATGCACTGTCATAGTTCAACATGTAGATTAAAATCTTGATGACATCGTAATGAATTAAAACGCAATATAGGAAGCAATCCTTGCAAGCGCAATACAGGAATCCATCCTTGCGTGTTGCTTATATAGATGAAAGGGAGGAGACAGTGGATGGAAAATCTACGAAGTTCTATTACTCTGTTCTTGTGAAGGGAGGCACTTTGTTGGATGAGGTATGAAAGTGCAATTATTATTTTGATACATCTTTATGCAGATTAATAGGCTCTTCAAATGCCTTCAAAATTAGTAAATGGATACTGTGAGATGCATATGTAAATTGGGAAATTATTTTTCTCTTTTTTAACTTCACTCTTTCCCAATTGCTTTTAAGAGACATGTGCTTACAAAACCCTCTAGATTTGATGTGTTAACTAATTTCTAGGATGTTTATTGCTTGCATTAATAGGAGGTATATAGGATCAAGCTTCCAGGACCTCCATCACAAATCGGTGAAGGAAAACCTGAGAATCAAAATCATGCCATTATCTTTACACGTGGAGAAGCCCTACAAACCATAGACATGAACCAGGTGGCTTCCCTTATCTGCCTGCCATCTTTTAAAGATGTATCATTGGATGAAAGCACACTAGCACCGGGAGGATAAAAATAAGAGAATCAGAGAAAAAGTGAAAAATAAAAATAATTAAAAAAAAGAAGAAGAAGAAATAGAGAGGGAATGTGCAGCAAATAGGGTGAGAAAATCAATATTTTATTAATCAATAATCTATCAAAGTCTTGATAAGGTAGGACATATAAAGTAATTTTACACAAAAAACCTATTGATATAGCATATTTATACAAGTTAGAATATATTTATCGGATAAGCAAAATTAAAAATAAATAACGTCTCAAGTAAAAAAAAAAAAAATTCAAGAAATTATGAAAAAGGGTAGGAGAATAAGAAAAGGGTATGGTTATTTGCACCAAAAATTTTATTTTTAACGCTCATTTTTCAATTACATCTCATAATTAAACATTTTTATATACTTTTTCAACTCAATTTTCATAATTCCAAAACTATTCTCATGTAGCCAACAAAAACTCAGTAAATTGGAACTTAATTGAATTTAAAAAAAAAAAACTGAAAAAATATTAAAAAACTTTTAAAATCTATTTGAGAGATTAATATAATTATGTCTACTAATTAATAATTTTTATAATTAAACTTTTAAAAAGATTATTAATCTAAGATTAATAGAGAGATGTGCGGTCCAAAAAAAAAAATTGCCCGCTAGATAACT
>JANLJB010030545.1:0-26561 GCA_026212285.1 Bursera cuneata | reverse complement strand
CCACTGGAAGAGTTATCGATGTGGGCAACAAGGGGGAAGGGTGAGTGGAGGTTGAGAAAAGCACATAAAATATTATTTCCTCTTAGATGAAATATTAGCTACCTAGTTCTTCATATTTTTAAGCAAAAAGTTGTAAAAGAGACTTCAAAGGGGCATGCGTGGGCAGGGTGGCTAGAGGAATTTACATAAATCTTGATTCAGCATGACGACATGGCCGACTTCCTCCACTTCTATGCTTGTCTTTGGCCATATATTCTTCTTTTTTTTCTTTGTTTTTTTCTACTTTGTCTCGCTTTTCCATTTTGTCGATCCCACTATATACGCTTGACGTGCATA
Organism: Bursera cuneata; assembly: GCA_026212285.1. Taxonomy (NCBI): domain Eukaryota; kingdom Viridiplantae; phylum Streptophyta; class Magnoliopsida; order Sapindales; family Burseraceae; genus Bursera; species Bursera cuneata. Next base: position 26,225 of record JANLJB010030545.1, on the reverse strand, counting down.
TTTCCAACTTATGGTATCGTAATCCTGGTTTGGCATGACTCATGAGAGGGATTACATTTCTATTAAATGCGCTAGCTAGTTTGCTTGACCACTTGTGACTTGCCCGTTAACTTAATAGATGTATTCTCGTTCTTTGGCAATTCCCATAAATTTTGAACAGTAGTTTTTAAGCTGTATATTGTATCAACTACCCTCTTGGCTCTTGGCTTTTGGCTCTCACTTTAGTCTAACTTCAACATGCACAGTATTTTATATATCTATCCATCGCTAGCTTCTCACATGGCTAGGCAGCTTCTTCAGGACCATCTTTTTCCTAGTACACTCCACATATATATAAGAACAGACCATAACAACTGAATGGTCGTAATCAGCTGCTAAGGTCATATAGCTACCCAACAGCAACAGGAGCACTCATGCTTCATCAAAGGGACCACTGTACTGTTTTCCTGATGGTTTAATGATTTTGTTTGTCCCATTGTCGGTCACTCTTTACTGGGAAAAAGGCCAAAAACTACTATACAATCACAAAGCTGCATGTAAAAGCCATAGCTCAGACAGTAAAGCAATAGGCCTTTGTGCTTTAACCTCAGATTTCATGGGCTCTGCCTTTTCCTTGACAGACAATGCTAAGATAAACTTAGATATTTTATCATCCTGATTATGCAAGATATATAACACTCTTTGTAACTCGTGGACTCACTAGTTATACATGTATATGTTAAGTATAATCATTTGACTTCTTACTTGGGAGATTTGTTATATATACGTTTGCCTTTTGATGGTAATGTGTGATATTAATTTTAGGGCAGCCATTGATGACTCACTAACAGCCACTAAACTTGACACCTACTAGAAATATCATCAAGAGATTCAAATTAATACGGCTGCTTAAGCACTGCTACAGGGTAGCTAAACACAGAACTCCACTAATGTCAAAAGAAGTCTTCCAGCCAAGCTTTCCCATAACCTTTCTTGTGACATACTTTTCCTTCTATGTAATAATGATGGGTTTAGTTTTTTTTTTTTTTTCTTCTTCTATTCTATTTCCTCTAAGCAATGATGGTGGTGACAAGAACTCTTCTCTTTTGCTCAATCAGAACTCAAGGGTGGCTTACATAGTTAGAAGATTCCACCACTAAAGATGAGTCTAAACATAAAAATATAAACTAGCTGACATTGTAGGAGCACAACAGCTAAGTTTTGCTGTCACAGATATGATATTCAAGTGTTCTCATCTTAAAAGCCTCAAGATATCAATTATAGTTCTTGGAGACCATGCAAAAGGCTCCTCGCCCCTTCTTTCTTTCTATTCAAAAAGCTCCTTTCCCCCTATTTTATTTTGTTATTAGATTCAATGGGAATAAAAGGTGTCCATGACTTTCAAATTTTTTCTTCTTTTAAGTTTACTTTGTAGATTGCACTACAAACATTTTTCAAGCTTGTTTCAGCGATTTAAGACACAGCTGGTTTTCTTTTCGAATTTTTAATGTAATAATAAGCATAATTAGATACACGTGCGCTCCATTGGATATCGCATCAACAACCCACTATCTTAACACAAACTATGGAGTTTGAACTTTTGATGTTGATTGAGTCGGTAGATTTTGCTGGTTGACTGATATGTTTAAAGCTTTGTTTGAAAAAGGTTTTCATTTTAATGTATAATTATCAGCCTACCTAGAAGAATTTTATACACAAAATGGTATTCGATGTGGGCATTTGCAGAGTAAAATTCAAATCCCATCTTCAATTAGATTACATGAAGAAAATTAACAATGTAGATTAACGAAGAGTACATATAGGTTGTTATAGAGGTAATTCAATCGATATTGTCATTTATTTGAACGAATTAATATCGATAACTGTTGACCAACTTATTACAGCCAATTATGAAACCTAATTAATTAAATTCATGTACTTATTGAACTCAACTTTTTGTATGCATATTTTTTAGTTTTTTAATACAACTGATATGTCATAATCATTTGAAATTAACCCGTAAATCTGATTGCAATTATGGTGATCGTTTGTGTCTTTGTTTCCCATGGATTATGGTGCGTGGTCAATGATCAAGCCTTCACCCCAACTTCTTAAAGGGGCTCCCAGGAAGTGTACCTGGGCCAGGTTCTTTTCTCCTGATATCAATGTTCACATGTCATGTATAATCGACTTTAAATTCATTAATTTATCGATCGGTGTATCAGCTGTTTAATGGACAATAACGGTTCTGTTGGATATAAAAGTTGTTTAATTTCTCTTTTTTCTCTGCCGGAGGCAGAGATTGCGTTAAAGTTTTGAGTTACAAGGTTATTGTTGGATGTAAAGGTATTCAACCTGATCCCTAGAAATCAATAAAGTTACAATTTCATCTCAAAAGACAAAAAAGTAGAGTTACCATTAGTCTTACACAGAAGCTCCTCTGTTTACATTCACCCTGGTCCTGGTCAATATTGAACATTATCTCATGTTAATTTTCACATTAAAGTCTGGTCAACCTGCAGGGCTATGTACTGCATGATTAATTGGTCAGACAAGTGCGTACATGCATACATGGAATTATGATGGGGTTTGTTTGAACCAAAAGATGAATGTTTTGGTGGAGAAGCTGAGAGAGGCCCTTCTCAGATATGGTTAAAACTAAGAATTTGTTGAAGAATGAAACATTTTGGAATCATTAGTGGATGGATGGCTTGAGATATAGAGTAGTCGAGAGAGAGCAATTGTCGGAAGATGAGTGCTGTAATTGAAACATCTTTGTCAACTCATTGTCTTGATAATATATCCTAAAAGAGATTTCAAGACTTGTCGATTAATTGAAAGAAATTATAGCTAGTGATGCACACGCAGGTAAGCTTCTGTAAACGTGGCATGCATAGAACTAGTCCGGCGCGAGAAGGTCTTAATGATCAAATGTACTAGACCAATACAGACCAGTTTTCATATCCAGTCTAAGGAATGGAAGGAGATGGAACATTTGATCATTATAAGATTTTAGTGGAATTCATATCTTTACAAAAACCCATCAACATTCAATGAAGCTCGCTATAGCTAGCCTATAGGTGGGAATGACCATTATTACCGTCATCCAATTATGATGCATGGTGTTCCTTCACACAAGGAAAAAGACAGAAAGAGAGTTCATTTTTCTGAGTGAAACAATTAATCGGTAGAGATTGGACACCACTGAATATGGTGGGGTAAACTATGTTTATCTGCTTACACATTTCAAGATGCTTTATTTATGTGCTTTTGAAAAAACTTTAGTAAAACTCTTGCCATTTGAAGTATTATCTGATCTTAATAAAAGCCAGAAAGCATGAGTGGGTAAGACCTAAACTATCAAGCTTTTGCTGTATCATTAATCCAACAATGGATATTGTTGTCACTCCCTTCATTTGAAAGATTATCAATTGATATGCGCATCATATTCATAGGTTTTTCTTTACGTATAGAAGACGTATAGGGGTCATGAGAGATGAATAGAAAATGTATGCTTTTTTATCAGTTTCTTACTTTCTTACATGTAACATATATAATAATAAAATGTATAAAATAGATGTTCAACTTTGATTTCTAGCATTTATTAATTAGTGATTATGCAGGATCTGGAATAACAAGAGATGGGAGATGATAAGGTACTTTTAATCCTTGGAAACTTATAGAGATGCTGAGACTGTAAATCAAGAAGAGAGGAAAAGATAGATTCTAATCTTTTGAAGGATCTAAATGTGATTGAGTTATATGTTTATGAATTTATTATCTGCCTCATTTTATTTTAATTTATGGGATTGCTGAATTCTTGAACAAAAATGGTTCCTGGAAACAGAAGAGCAGACTAAAGTTATGATATTATATGCTAGCTAATGTTATGCAAAGCGCATGCAAAAGAGTAAGCAAAAGTACATTGAACAATAGGTAGCCCTCCCCACACGTGAACCAGCCATTTTGGTCACAGCATGAGGTCTCATAAGTATACAGGAGTCAGAAATTCACAAACAAGCAGTTGACCTCTAAGATTAGAAGTGGAAGGGAGTTTTGTGATAGAACAGACAAGGAGCAGACGGAATAGAGTAAAGGCAGAAGTAGCATAGGGACCGATAATAAAGCATAAAATTCAAAGAGTAGGGTAACAAAAAAATGGGTTCACTGTTGCCATTTGCTGCTGCATTTTCATGCCAGTAGTAAGACATTTCCAGATTTTCCACGCAAAAGAGAAGGATTGTTCTAATCTAAATTTTCATCTTCATTCTATGTTCTATCTAATATTTTAAACAAAAGACCAGTTGATAAACATGAAGCAGATGCAGTGAGCATTTTCCTCTTCATTCAACACCTTCCAAGCCACTGCCCTCTCGTAGGAGACTGGCCTCCCCATGCTCGACAAGCAAATACCACCTTGAAGGCACATAAAACCCTGCCATACCAAAGTAAACAAAAAGGTAATCAGAATTAATTGATTAACTAACATGAAATAATCTCCAAACTTCATTAATAACTCTTTCCTGTTAGTAATCAATCTAGGATAAGCACGATCTGAGCTGAACTCTAAGCAGCAGAGTCACATGACTTGCCTATTTGATTTAGTTAATTTTTGTTAAATCCATCCTACTTTTAAAGGGCAATGTATTAATTATATTATTATTAAAAAAATTAATTTTTTCAGACATATGATGTATCTAAGCTGTTTCCCCTGCCTGCTTCTTTATTGTTCATCCAGCCTCCCATTTCCAGTCACTGGGATGGATAGTAGATATAAAACGCCCAGGCCAACACATAATTATGATTATGTATTACCTAATATCTATTGATTCGGTGACTAAAAACTATCCTTCCACCAACACTAGAACCAATAGCAACTCATAAAAGACAGAATTACAATCTCATAAAATGCATATGAAGTTACCAGCTAAAGAATATTTGTGGTTTAATGTCCCATCTTTGGAAAATTAGGTGTATATTGGATAAAATACTATACCTGCTGCATTATTTGTGGGAACTCTGAACATAAGGTCTTCCTTCCATTGTCATCAAAAATCTTTTCCAAAGTAATGTCTTGTAGTGCAACCAAGGTTGTTTCAAGCATGTCAAGTCCGGCCTGATTTGCAAATGTGAAAATTGGCAGAGCCTGCAAAAATTAATACTTATGTTAGGTTATCCTTATTTTTATCGAACACAAGAAAGTAAACCTTGTCACATAAGTTAATAGAAAACAAAACACTCAAACAAATACCTTTAGAGAGCAGCACATAACAGCATCTGAATGATGCCAAAGTGCTTTGAGAACAGATTCACTTCCTTCACTTTTCAGTAGTTCAACGCCAAGATAGCAACTGTAAAGAAATTCAATAATAAACATTCATGTCTTTTTACCCATGGTATTACATTTTTATTTCAAAAAAATGACAGTGGAAAGTAATTAGGCAAGAAGCCCCAGTCTTCTTCTGCCTCAATGCCAGATGTAAAGTTCTTGGGTCCGTAATTAGTCAACTGCAATAACATAGTGGCAATGCCAACCTCTAGTAACCAACCAGAGATTGGTAAGTACTAAGTTGCAACAAAAAATTGCAGTTGAGGAGATTCGTTATTTCATAAAAGAGTTGACATCAGCTTTTAATTTTTCAGTTGTAAACTTGCAATCTCATATATGCTATGTTTTCTCTAATAGTTAACAAGCAGTTCTTGGTCTAGAACTGTAAAAAAATGAGACACATAATAAAAGAGTTAAGTGACGCACCGATAGCTTTGACAAATCCAACGGGCAAGTGTGTGCGCTTCAGGAGTCCCAGGAGGTGGCCTAAGTCCTGCATTAGAACCAAATCGAGAAGGGGAGAGCGCCAGTGCCACCCTCTGAACAGAGGCTATAATACTACGGACATACTGCCTAGCCATGGATGCTACATTTTCTTGAAGGTGGACCTCATATGCAAATTGAAATGCTATTGTAATAACTGATTTTGTGCTGGCATTTGGAGCAGAGTAATCACCAGATGCTTTGTTTCCGGTTGGTCCAACTTCAAGGGCCGAGGCAAGGTCAAGAGTACGGTTTGGACTGGAGGCGTCCTGCATCATAAATAAGTATGAAAATCTTGTGCTAAATCAAACAAAGATATCAAATACTTGACATCATACATGATAATACATTTACCTTTCCTGAATCCAGAGGAATGATGCGGAAACCAGAAGGAATTATTGGTGCGTCATCAGAAAATGAGGCATCAATTGGAGCAAAGACCAGTTCAGCACAGGTGCCAATAGCATTCTCATCCACTCCACTACAAAGCTGAGAAATGAAAACCATGTTCAGTTTAAAAACCAACCAACAGTTAAATATGATATTTTTATTGATAAATATTTCATTTGTTGACAAAATATGATCTTGGGTTTTGAATAATACTTACTTGCAAGAAGAAGATGTCACTAGGCATCATCATGTCATCCCGATAGTGGCCCATATTTTCAAGCTTAATGACCTCTAAAAACTGAAATGAATTTAATTTTATCAGACATTGCCACAGCTTAAAGAAGACCGATACCAAGAAAAAGAATGATAATTCAGCTAACAGGTACTTGCCTCTTCATGCTCAATTGTGTGAGCCAGTGGAAGAATAACCTGACCCCCAAAATTTCCAGGTCGGGGCACTGGTAAGCTACAAGGACCGGCTTTCACAGCAGCAGCTGAGTAAGCGTCAATGCTGCTGTCAGCCCATTCTGATCGGTGTTCTCTCAAGAATCTCAAAAGTATTACGGGAGGCACATCCTACAATAATTTAAATTCGAAATTAATGATTATTGAAAACAATTTAAATACGAAATTTTCTAGGCAAATGTATCTAGGATTTAACATCTACGTTTGCAAGTGGTTAGCAAAATACGTCAACAATAAAGCTAGCTTCTTTTCTAAAGATTTGATTCAGTCAGCAATACATATGCTATATGTAGTCTTTGTTCAAAAAACTCATGTATACAACTAAAATCTGAGTACATGTGCTAGAAATTAAAAAGAAAAAAGGGGTAAAAAAAATACCTGTAATAACATGGATGCTTTGGCACACAGCACTGCAGTGCTCATAGATGGAAATCCATTTGCATAAGGAAGAGGCACACCCATCATCTTGCTAGGAGATGAGTTCACATGAACTGTAACATCATCCATGCCATCACTTTCCAGCATAGACCAACCCTCATCAGCAAACCCATTAAGAGCTTCATTAAAGCCCCTGCACAATACAATATCTGTCAGACAACTGCGTATTAAGAATCAGACTATTGTATACCAGGGAAAAATCCCAAGAAAGAGCATATATACTTGCTCAATCTCTGACTAAGTGCACGTAGAGCTGCTGGTCTTCTCCCCCAACCGGTCACATTTGGCTGAGAAACTTCTTGAGAGATTTGCCTCAGATGGCGTAAAGCCTGCAAAGAAATTCATCAGCAATTAATGTAAAGAATTCATCTTATTGAATTAATATAGTTCTATACTATGTGAAGTTATTACTTTCTTAAAAATTTAAGTTTATCGGTATGGATTTAATATTAACGTTTAACCTTCAGTAAGTACATACTGTTACTCAAAAGATAGTGGTAGACATTAAGAATAGACTTACAGCCATTGTTGTCTTCTGGGCAAGCAGTGTTGATGACTCATAAAGCGGGCGCAACACTTCAGGGACGCTCCAAGGCTACATTTAGGCAATTGAAATTAAAAAAATTGTTCAATATTATATGTTAAGCAAGAGGATGCATATAATGTACTCCATTACAGAACATCATTTACGTACCTCTAAGTCCATGTGGTCAACTATATGAATGATTGATCCACCCCCTTCACAAGGTCTTATCAGGTATCCACTAGGCAGCATTTCTGCTCTCACAAAATGTGGCGCCTGCGGCATACTAGGACCATTCTGAGTGTTGTTAAGCGATCTTTCACAGACCACAAGACTACCATCCTCCAAAACAGATGTGTAACGCAGCAACCAGAAGTCACGGGCTGGTGCCAAAGTGGTTGGCGCATAGAGCTTAACCAAGCAACCAAAAAAAAAAAAAATAATAATTAACAAAGTCCACATCGATACTAAACTAGTTCATAACTACTATAAGAAAGCAACCTGCATGTATAGCAGCTCAATGGTTCCACTACTTCCAGTGGGCAGCACATTTACGACCTCCGCAGATCGGCAATCACGATACCACGATGGCCTATCTTTAAGGATTTCAGCGACCTGTACACAAAATTTCCTATTAATTCATCCAACCCGTAACCAAAAATTCAGTACCAAGCTGCAATGGACTTACCCTTGTAGGATCTAGACCAACAAGGCCACATGCACGTGCTGCCACTCCTGTGCAACCGTGAGAAACAGCAACGATTCCAATGGAATCCGGACCAGGCTGCACACATAATTAAAATATTAAAATTACACGAAGTTATAAGCTTTGACTAAAACATTACATCAGGAAATTAGGCCGGTTGGATGATCTTCGAAAAAATAAAGATAGGTCTCCGTAATAATTATGTAGTTTGCTTTTTTTACGTTCGTTAAAAATAATTTCTTTTAAAAACAAAAGAAAATAAATTTTATGTGAACGGATATTTTTTTAAAACCCTTTTAGAAAATTACACAAAATAAAAAATAAAAGATGAGCCATTGAATAATATGGGTGAAAGTAGATAAAAGAATGACATGATGAAGATATTGACGTACGTATGATGTAAGGGGGATGTTGATGTTGCTTAGAAGTTTGGCAAGGAATGTTTGTTGTTTATTAATTTGTTCATACAAAATGACAAAGAATAATCGAGTACCAAGATGTATTGAGGCATTAAACAAAGAAATAATAGCAGTGAAGAGAGCACTAACCTTCATCCCAGGCATTTGGACCCACTCCACAGCGGTTCCAGTGGCCTTCGAAAGAAACTCTGCTAAAGTCTCCTCTGCAATAGACAAAAGTCTAGAAAACATACAACAACAACATCTTATAAGCCGCTGCAACAAGTTAATAATAATATAATTGTAGAAGAGAAAACGACGCTTCATCAAAAAGATTAAAACTTTCACTACTGTTACTTACCCTGCAGGACTGGCATCCCTCGGTGGATGCTGAGGAGTCAAATGGTGCTGACCACTCGTCACCACCGATTCACAACTTGTGTCTGTGGTGGCCAGTGTCGCCTGCAAGCCAAAGACAAAGCCTAATTAATTAACTCAATAATCTTTCATCAAACACTAGACTAGACGTTGCAGCAAACGAAAACAAGATCAAATTTTCTGACCCAATAAATGGTGTACACTCATCATAAACAAAATATTTAATTTTGTTCTCTTAATCTTGATGAGTTTCAAGATGGAGAGATGATGAAAGATGAAATCTTTACATTTTGTGTCTGCTGACGAAAATAAGTATTCTCATACACCAGCTGCGACACCTGCTTCTGCAACCTATCGTTCTCCTCCATTAACAGCTTGTTCATAGCTGTTAACTTCCTGTTCACAGCCTGAAGGCGTGACGCTTCTTTCCTTTGCTTCTCTCTACACCTGCAAGCACAAAGAAAACACAAAAGCGCAGCCGAAGCTTCAGCAAGATTTTTTGTTTTCCCAAAAGAACAGATTTTTTTATGAAAACTTAAAAGCCCAGATAGAATATAAAGAATTATCGACCTTCTGTTTTGAAACCAAACTTTGATCTGCTTGGGTTCGATGTTGGAGAGAATTGGACATTCCCTGATAAGCTGTTGGCGGCGCATAGAACTCGGTTTAGGACAATCATGATAGAGTCTCTCCAGTGCCTCCACCTGCTCCGGAGTGTATCGAACATACTTGCCGTTGTCCATTTGGATCTTGGTGTTACTGCTCACGTCCTTGCAGCTCGAAGTCACCGCCATCATCGCTTCAGTTTGAGAAACCAAAAAAAATAAAAACAAAACTCCAAAGGAAATAAATAAAACGTATGAAAGCAAGAAACAAGAATCTAAAAATAAAAAATCTCTCATCACATGCAGCAACTACGAGTAGAATACCGTGAAGCGGACCAGATCACACTGTACGTGCGTGCCTTATTGCCTCAAAACGAGGAAAGCAGCTAAAGGTAGATGGAGTAGCAGTCGAGATTCATTATTGGACACAGGCACAATCAAATCAAGCTTTGCTTTGGTACTTTGAATACCGTTCAGAGATTCTTTTTATTCCTCAAAGATAATAAAAGGGTAATCAATCAGTCGTCTTTTCTTTTACTCTATCTGTGCGTAGAGACTATTTATTCGGCGAAAGCGAAACCTCTGGAACATGACAAGACGGGAAGAGTTTGAGAAGCGGGCAGTAGCATAAAGCAAAACGCGTGATGAGTTAAAGATGAAGAAGAATGTGTATTTTGAGGCATGGAAGTGAAACATACACAAGTAGTCACAGACACAGTTGAAAAGAGTTTGGAGTTGTTGTTTGTAGAGATTATATATTTATATGAAATAAAAATGAGATTTCGATGAGAAATAAATTAATTAAGAAAAAGATGAGTGACAGTGAAAGGATTCTTTGCTAAAAAAGAGAGTTTTAAACCCCTTAATACCAGACAGCAGGATATGAGACCGAGTCCAACTACATCCCGTTTTTTGTTTTCACATTATTTTATTTTTATTTTCTTTCTACTGTTGCTTTTGCTGCCACTGATTTTGTTTTTCTTTTCCTTTCTTGCACTTGTTGCACTCCTCCCCTCTCCTCTCTCCCTCTCTTTCTCTTTCGTGATGTCATAAACATATATATTATCTGTCACGATAAGAGAATAATGGATCCACACTCACTCTCATTTTGGAGAGCGTGTGCTGGGAGCTCATCATTACCATTACCATTTTATAACCAATAACGTAACATTTGTATTATTAACTTGTTTGTTTCTTTGATTCTGCAATCAAAATTGCTTTGATTTATGAGTTCTCATGTTGATTCAACATCAAGCATGCTTGAACGGGAAAATTGTCGTTAGTTTTTTTTAAGTGTATAAATTATGATAAAGTGTGCCATGCTTGGATGGGAAATGAGAATCCAAGCCTCAACTTGGAATAAAGAGGAAGGTGGTGCAGCTGGGTCACGAGAGAGGACAAAATTATTAGAATTTCTGCATGCGTACTCCTTGATTTCTAATCTTATATTTCCGCCACCTTTCTTCTCCCCTCATCACTCAACCAAATTAACCCTAACCCACATCACATGCATGCACCATGCATACAACTTTCACATTCATGTTCTTCTATTATATCATTTTTAATGTATAACAATATTACAAGACATAAATCGCAAAACTCTTCTTCTTCGTTGGGTTGATTACGCAAATGAATTATTGTCCTTGAATCGATCCCAGTTGTTAATGACCTTGTGACAACACGATACCCGTAGGGCCACGTGATACGAATGGAAGATTCAAAAGTCTTTATATTTCACGTTCAATGTCGTATCAACTGCGTTTCTGGAAATTAGAAACTTGCCACCATTGATATACTTAGTCAACGTCACCTCACCCTTGTCAATTCTCATACATTCTGTTCACAATTTTCACCGACTCAAATTATAATAAACTTGAACCGTATTTTTGAAATTCTAATCACTCGATGAGATAATCAATGATCGAAAATATATATATGGTGTGATCTAGCAAAGAAGCACAACTGATCTACCGTGTAATCTTTATCTCTTTCAGAGACTTGTAAAACGAGTCAATGCCATTAACTGGAAGAAACAAAAGTCAATGAAGGCCACTAACAATCAACAACAATTTCAAAATGCTCTCTCTTGGAGTTGAACTACTTCCCCAGAATCGGCTACCAGCAAGAGAGAAGTTGAGTCTCAAATCTTGCAAGACGAACAATTAATGGCAGACCAACTTTAGTGGTGGGTTGATTAATACTTTTTAACCTTTTAATTTTCAAAGAAAAAAACTAATAAATTAACAACTTATGCGCCTTAACTCACATTTGATAATTTAATGATTCTGTGTACCACTCCTTTTTCACCTTTCACCATCTCTAATGGCTATAAAATATTAATTTCATTTTTAATATTACTAGGCATAATCCAAGCATTAAGAGATAGGTAAACGTGGCATGGCATTGGCATTGGCTTGACCTAACGCTAAAGAAATTGAAAGCTGTTTTTATATCTGTTTAGGGTTTAATTCATGTTTATAATTCTAATAATTAATCAATTTGTCAACGGCTGTGAAAATAGAATGGGGCTGGAAAAAGGGCTAACATGCCCCGCCACTCCCGCTCGGTGCATAGAAAACGGTGCCACTACTCAACTTTATTTTTATATTTCGTTGGTGACGTCCACCTATGAGGGGTGGACAGATGTCGATACATATTTCTAACGTGCATTTGACGCAGCAGACCATATCTGTTGTGGTCCACACGTGTGGGACCAACGTCGTGGCCCCCGCACGCGTGAAGACTCTTCTTAACTTTATAACGTGCTCTTCACCAGCCACCCAGGTGTACCATATTTTTTTATCGTTCACGCTTTTTTTTCCTTTTTTTTTTTTTTTTTTTTTTTGTNGGTTTACCATATTTTTTTATCGTTCACGCTTTTTTTTCCTTTTTTTTTTTTTTTTTTTTTGTCTTTCTTTTTGCTCTTTAACCCACGCGCCTGTCTAATTCTTAAAACTTTATTAGAATCAAATTCAGTGATTAAATATAGATTAACATATACTAAATAAAATTAAATATTCACTATTGTTATATCAATATCACATCAATACAAGACAAAACTTGGTTCAGTCCAAAATTCAAATTTTGGTATACAATAAAAGATTAATAAAATTTTAAATAACTCAACCTTCAAACTCATAAAGTTTAATTCAACTTTATTTCGGTTTGACATGTTGAAAGTCTAACTCAAAAGTTCGATATAATATGATCCAATTCAATTCAATTATGTGACTATAAATCCTAACTCGGTCTAAATTGAAGAAGATACTTTTGTTTGTTTTTTTTTTTTAAATTAACTCTATACACAGTGTAGTAAAAGATAATTTCAAAGATATAATGACAATAGACCCTTTAAGACCTAGGTCCTTTTTGTATTTTTGAATATTTAACTATTGCGAAAGGGAAAAGTCACACTTTGACTTTGATTCCAAACTGATAAAATTCAAATTGACGAACCATTCAATGGTTGAGATTAGAGAATAGTGAATAGAACAGAATTTTAGCTAAAATGATTACATAATTATATATAATTATATAATTTGATGCTTATCAGTAATCTGTGGGACATAAAATTATGATAATTAAGGAATTTTACAAGGGCGGCAAATTACGATGTTGAAGGGGACGGAAAAGAAAGCGAGTAGTGAGGAGGAATAAACATGAGTTTCTCTGAAAGGGAAAGTGAAGGGGACCAAGGGAATGTATATGAATAGGAGACAGACCAGTGCAAAAAGACCACGTGTCGCCATCTTTCGGCGTGACGGAGATGGGGTGATATTAGACATGGTGGCGAGGAAAATAGGAAAGCGTGACATCGTGTTTGCTAAACGTAACGGACTTTCTAACACTCTCGTTCTCCTTTACTGTGACACGACGTAGTTGTGTCTTGTTGTTAGTCTTAAAATAGTTGTGTTTTGTTGGGGTTGAAATGTGTAGCCCGGACTGACATCTCTACCCTGCAAAATTGATTCGAATTACGCGTTTGTCTTATCTTTCTTGCAATTCACACAAAAGAAAAGAATAGTAAAATTGACATCAGCCACATTAAAATCTGCATACATGAATATGATCCGCTAAAAGGCACGCGAAGCACAAGTAAATGGGAGTGAGAAAACTGTCAGTGGGACGGCCTGAGCGTGGGCCGACAGCCTATTGGTGGCCCCGCTCAAGCGGCGGGGAAATAGAGGCTTTGGCCCCAGGAATTTTTTTTTGTTTTTCTCTTTAAATTTTATTTTATTTTTCAAAAGAAGAATATTCGGCGGCGGCACTCTGGACGCAAATCTCGGTGTTACTAGCCCCTAGTGGGAAGTGGTCCACCAGCTGTGATAGTGATTGTGTTTACGCGCTTCCCCTAGAGCGTGGCTTCATGAGTACGTATTCGGGGAGAGGTAGCCCATTTTGAAAACAAGCCCAACCTAGCTATGATAGCCCAAAATAAAAAAACAATGATTATGTTGGCAAATATCGGGTGAAATGAAAACAACAATCATTTTGTTACAACCAAAAATTAAAAGCCGAGTATACCAACCTTCCTATATCAAATCTTCTTTCGCAAGTTATAAATGAAATATCAACTATAAACAAAGTTCACATCATTCAAGATGTAAAACTTGAAACAATTATTACTAAAAATAAGCATTGATGGCCACAATTATATTAGAAAATAGAGATTGTTGAATGTTTACATCAAAAGCATTTTCCCAAACGAAAATATTCTTATAAACAATTTCTCTCTCTGTAATAACCTGTGGCAAATGGCAATGTGGCAGGCCTTAAATCATAGTGGCCGTACAGCGTTAATCAAAATTTGTAATTGTAGAGGACTTATCTGCTTATATTTATGTTACGGGTAATGGAAATGGAAAACATCGCCCCCAACTTCGATGATTAATGCTTAGGCTCTGTTTTGTATGTCATCAAATGCCGCCCGCCTTGACTGATTTGCTTATCAAGTAAATTACTTGACTTTAAGGAGAGCAGGTGTTTGTAGAATTGTCACATTCAATCTTAGAGAAAAAAAATGTTGACATAAACGTAGAACGGTGGTCTATTACGCAACGGAAAATGGAACCGCTCGAGAATGAAATTTCCTGTGTGATTACCTCGTACGAGTCACCAACATGCTATTCTAATGTTCTTTAGTTACAAAAATTGTGGAATGGTATAATGTTCTATAAATCTCAACAGTAAATAATGAACTGTAGCAGGAAGTTGCTCAGAAAATGGCACATGGTGACATGAGTTACCTATTTGCCATTTATATACTCAATGAGAAGCCAATCAAGCTCAAAATGTCGGGAAAGAAGTTTCTGTAATGTATAAAATCAAGGAATTAATGTCAGATTCATGAGGATTTGACAACCTAAATAAACAAAAATGGAGTACAGCTGAGTCACTGAAATCATAATCTGAGATATATTTAACAACAAATTATTCATAAAGCATTTCGTATATATCCTGTTGAATTTATATAAATGTTAGAATAGAATGGGAAACTGCAATATTTCATCTTTCACTCATTTGGATCTCATGAAGAATGAAGCAAAGGAGAAAATTCGCTTTACAAATTAGTTCATTTCTTAAAAACAATTTTTTTTTTCTTTTTTTTGGTTAATGAGTTCTCTTTACCTTGCTAACGGTAAATCCAATTCCCATCTCAAGTTCTTATACAAGTGATATTTCTTTTTACCTAGGTGAAGCAGAAGGCTATTTCTTGGACCTTAAGTGTTTCATATATCAATTGGTGCTTTTCCAAAGCCAAAAGTTTAGAGGCAAGGGATAAAAGTTATTTGCTGGGAAGGAACAAGCTTCTATGTACAGTGGGAGTGGCGAGAGTGATAACACAAAAAAAAAAAACTTTAAACTGCTTTCCTTATATTTGCAGCCACTGCTAACCAAACAAAAAATTTAGCATTTATATTTACAATAATCATCCAAACTTACTAAGGAATTTCATATCCCACTGAGGTTTGCCCAAAGAAACAAAAAAATAATAATAATTGCAAAAAAAAAAAAAATCTACTAGTGCTCTTAACGGTACTATTTTGCTTTTCATGCGGAAATCCCTAGCCTCAAAGGTGACTATTAGAAATGGAGACAAGGGAATTTTTTATTATAATTTGTCAGAATGCATTGATAACAGTACACCTTTAAGGTTAGCAAAATGGGATGCGAGACATATCAATGCTCTATTGGTCTCTGTCTAGTCCAAGGGCTTCTAAATGACTCAGAACAAGATATCAAAAGTTAAACTTTCCAATGCTACTTTAAATGTAAAGAAAGGACCAAATGCCAGCAGATAAGAATGATAATTAAATGATGTAATTTTTCAATATGAAATACCTTGGTAATGGGTGGATGAGAGAATTTTTCTTCGAAACTGAATTCAGGAAATCGATTAATCTCAGTGGCATTCTCAAATAATATGTATGTAGGAAGTTGTCCCATGCTCCCTACAAAGTTGCAATTAACACTAACTGAATAACAATTTACACTGAGGCTGATACTACTTCAATATTTAAGCAAAGAAAATTAGTAAAAATAAATTTAAGAGCTGCTGGTAATTTACCACCAAGAGATATCCCAAATTTTTCAGCAACATTTGGGAAGAGTCCAAGATCTACTATTCCAAAAGATAAATTTTTGTTTGAATATCTGCCACGGGGATAGATGAGTTAGGACAAAGATTAAGAAAATAAAATATTTAAGAAAAAAGAAGTACTTCTAGAAAAACACTAACATACGTTATTGAGAGCTCAGGAAAGCAGCGGCTTGCCCGTACACAGGTGGATGAACACAGTGCACGAAATTCTATCTGCCAGAGTTGAGTTTTTATGTGTACATATTAAGAGAGTAAGAATAATGAAGTCCATTGAATGTAACATGAAGAAACACAACTATTCCGGATGTTAACTTGCAAAATCAACAATCGAACTACAAATGAGTGGTACCAAATAATCTCTCTATCTTTGCAGCTTTATATAAGGAAAATTGAATGCTTTTGAGCATACACATACCCGGTAAATTCTGAAAAGCATTCCTAAACACCGCAGAAAGTACGATTTTTCATTTTGGAAGCCAGTCAACTAAATACCTTTGAAAGTTATAAACATATGTAATCTATCTTTCCTTATAACAAAATGTTGAACACATAGATCATCCAATGCATAACATGTATATGTGCATAAAATAAATTAAAAACATTTTATCAATTAATAAACCATCTTGATGTACATCTCCTTGAGGCCATACCCTTTGGTATAAAAATTCAGTGATTAACCGGCCTGTGTTAGGAAACTTCCAAGGACATGGGACACGGGTCCCGTGAGATTAGTAGAGGTACGCGCAAGCTGACCCAGACACCACGTTTCAAAAAAAAAAATGTATATGAAATAAAATGACATACTATTGACCAGTAAACATCAGAAAATTGCAGTGTTGAAGGTCCTTCAACGAATTTCATTCTAGAAAAGCTCATAATATTATATTTGTCACCACCGACCGCGTGGCATTTTTCTAGCGTAAAAAAAGAAAAATGGCTCATGATCTTCCTATCTTTCAGTTTGGTCCTACTTCTGGTTCTGGTTCTGGTTCTGGTTCTGCTTAATTTGTTTATTAAAGTGAATTTTGTTACTGGAGGGAAAAAACAAGTTTCTGATAAGCATCAATTTGAGAATTTATTCATTCCTAATCTTCTTTTCCTTTATCATTTTCGTTTGTTCTTTCCTTCAACTAATCGACATGGATTTGAATATCCAGTTATCATGGAAAAAATTACAAGACTTCTTTGATACTAACTGAACCCAAGCAATGTTTCCTCAAATGGTGAATTACCATGCCAATGTTCAAGCAATAAGAGAAACTCAACTATGAGTGACAGTGCACAAGCTTTTGATGTAAGGAAAGACAAGCGAGAGTTCATCGAAGGAATGCTCATGCAACAAATTCTTAAATATCATATCAAGAGGTTAAAATAAGAGTTCATAGAACCAACCAGCCAGAATCTAGATGTTTTTCCTTCTGTAAGCAAGGCTTCCAACTGCAGTGGGGTTAATTTACTTGAAACACCTAGAAAATTCAATTAAAATGAAAAACAAAAACGATTCTCTATTATCACCTAAAAAAGCAAATGAACTCTTGTAGCAAAGAAAATGCATACAACCAATGAGGAAGCTATCGCAGAATCCATACCTAATCCTTGGAAAGCAGGTTGCTGGGTTAAAATATATATCACTGCAAAGAGTACACCATGATAAATGTACTTATCTCAAATAGGAAAAATTGGATTCAGAAATCAAAATTTTGGTAACTCAGCAAAGACTAGAAGGCCATAAAACATCTACAAATGAAACATCTACGAATAACACCTACCTAAAAACACCAATATATACCAGAGAGCCAAATGGTAATCAATCACTAAAGATAGAGCAAGCAGAAGCACCTGAAACAAATAAAATTCAACTTCAATTGGAAGATGTAAGTAAACAAACAACATGTTACAAGGACATAAGAGATTACCTTAGCATAAAATAGAGTATTTGCAATAAATTCTTCCCATGTTTCTTCTCTCACTATCTGTTGAAAACCGGAACTCTACATTATTAATCAAATTAAACAACTTAATTTAACGTGATTTATTATATATATTAAAAACAAAAAACAAAAAAAAACCTTGATAGCAACCAACACTGAAAATGCCATAACAGCTTGAATCTCCTGCACAAAAAATAGAATAATAATAATAACTAATAGCAACGATTTTTCATTTAATTTTTCTAAAATAACAGTAGCGATAAGTAGATTACCCGATGAAAAAGAGAATGAATGATGTGAGGAGAGAGTACAAAGGACGCAGAGGTGCGGATGACAAAGTAAGAGAAGAAAGCGAGAAAATGAGAGAGGTAATATGGCTCCGACACCGTTTTACTCAACCAATCCATTTTCTGAGGGGAATTTTTCTGATCTTTCTCAGCTGGATCTGCTAATGCTGATTACTCTGCCATTATTTTCTTCTCCACATTCCAGTCACTTCACAGGCGCATGGAATATGTTTCGGTTTCAGCTTCACTGTGCTCCTCTTTGTTCCAATTCGAACCGGGAGGAAAACCCGGTTTACCAAATCAATTGAGTTAATGTTTATGAAATGTCCGATTAAATTAAAAGCATAAAAGTTACTATTTATGGATGATCACATGTTTAAATTTCTGTAATTAAATTAAAATTACCGATTTTGGATATTTAATGTTTCTTTTTTTAAAAGATAATTTATCTTGTATGTCTGGCATTGAAGAGTGGCTTAAACCCCCTGTTATTTTCCTGACTTACAAGGCCCAGTGAGGTTTTCGAGATATACAATAACACCCTTGCCGTCACCTCTCAGACGTTAAGTTAAATATGGGAAGAGCTGAAACTTAATAAATATTGCGTCAATCGGCCCTGGGATTCGCATCTTGCATCTATTAATAAATAAAAAGCAAAATTTATCTCTTTATGGTTAAACGTCTTAACAAATTTATTTTAAATTTAAGATTACCAATAATAATATAATTTATTTCATATAAATAAATAATTATTCGAAATAATTAGATATAATGTGCAACTGTAAACAACTGGTAGAGAGCAACATCGGTTGAAAAATTATCAGTTAAAGACAATATCATTAATTGATATAAGAGAAGAAATCCAGCAAACCCAAGTCCCAAATGACCCAAAGTATGGTTGTTCATCCTATCAGCCAAACCAGCATAATCGTTCACCACCAAAATAAATAAATTCAAACAAAGGTTAGAAATGGTTTTGTTTAGGTTTGATGAAAATTTCCTTGAAATTTTGTTAAGACTTAGAGGAGTTGATAATGGAGCTAGGCCACATAGGAGCCAGAGATTTGTGAATTAAGAAGGACAAAGAGATCAAGAGAAATAAAAAGAAATTAAGAGAGTGGGTGATGGTAGACATAAGTGTAGCTCGGATTTAAGGAGAACATAAATAAAACCGAAGCCGTGAACTCACCTGCACTTGCACCTCTTTATCTCTTCTCTCTACTCGCTCTACTCATGCTCCTGGTGACATGGGATGGTCAAAGGTGGCAATGTTTTGTGGTGCACAATGATGATAGTTTGCTGGTTCACTATAGTGAAGGATTTGTCTATTATTGGAGTTGTGGGAGTTAATATTTAAGTTAGGTTAAGATTTGTCGAAGGATTTGTATAGTTTTAAAATTTAATTGTTAAATAGATGTTTTATTTATTACTTTATTTAGTTAAACTATGAATTTATTATCTTCACTTATCTGAATTTAAGAAGGGTAAAATAGTCATTTAGACCTTCTGACATCACTATGTCCATGTCAGAACGTTTATTCCCTAATGGTAGGCAACGGCAAAGGGGTTCTTGTATGTTTTGCGAAAACCTCACAGGTTTGTTGATTCAGGTAAACTACAGGGGGTTTATTGAGTTTGACCTTGACGAGTCGACAAACTCTAAGTTTTGGTTGAAAAGCATATTGGCATGAGAACTAATATAACCTGATTTGAGAAAATGTCATTAACAGAATTGTTACTCCATATTTAATAAATAAAATTTCATTCAATAATAATGTGTCACGATAAACTGTATAAGTGAAATATATGGATTAGGTGTATTTAGTAATCCAGTTTTCAAAATTGAACATGTTAGTAGCCCAGGTTTGGCTTATGTGGGTGAGCTATGATGTAATGGACCTCTGCCCAGATCAAGTTGAAGCATCATTCTTCCCACCGAAGCCATGCAAAGTCGCCTTTTATCTTTAGGTGTGTGTAATCTTCCATTAAAAAAAGAAAAAAAAAAGAATTAAATTTAAAAAAAAAAGGAACAGCATTTGGGGACAAGTTAAGTAATTACTTGAAGAGGGAAAATTCCTCCGTTAAATTTTTATTACGGTACGTGAACTGTTTTTCCAGCATTCATGATTTACAAGACTAGCAAAGTAAGCCACTTTCTTAAGCACGAAGGAGAGGAGGACTAGAGTTGCTGGGTTGGCAAATAAAGAACTGACATTTTTCATGTTCATGTTCCTTCTATCTTGCAAAAGATGAGAAGAAAAGCCACCAATGAAATGGGCTTGACACTGAAGCTTGTCGGGCCGAAACTGGCCTTCCTTCATCTCAATGTTTGACCGTTTTAGCTTTTGGTCCAACCTTCAGTTGTTCTAAAGCCTTATATTCTAGCTCATGGTTCAAGGAAAAGATGCACACACAATTGCGCAAAGTTGTAGTCAACATGGRAGACCAGGCTTGGGCTACAATTGAGAGTTTTTCTCTTTAAACTTTTAATTCGATTCAATAATGATATTGATTAATGCAAATATTTGGGTGTGTGTGTGTGTGACTATTGACATGTGAGAAGGAATATTGTGATTAAATATTATCGAAGTCTGAACGTGAAGGAGAATAGAAATTCATGTTCAATGGCTAAAAATAATGCATGGTTGGGGGGTTGTTTCGTTATTCAAAATTGGTACTTAAATGACCTAGTGACAAGCAACGACTCCGAAAGCAAAAGCAGAACGTCCATCCCACGTGACTTGTCACAAGGGAGATGGAATACACGTGCTTTGCCCACAACTCACGTGACCGTCCGGCACGTGCTCTCACGTTATCGTAAACTGTAAAAAGATCGTGTACACATACTCTTATCACTACTAGGCTGGGGCCGAGGCTGAGGCTCTATCTCGAATTGAATTCAAGCATCGCAGAAAAAGAAGACACCATTGATTTTAGCCATGTGGCATTTGCACCGTCAGTTTTGGCTTTTGACACAAGCCAAGCACTCACATGGCTAGCTGACACCATCCTCCGGCTCCATCACGTGCAAATTGGACCCCACACATGCAAAACCAGTTAAATAACAAAAGTAGTAAAAAATTAAAAAATGGAAAAAAAATCTCCGATAAATTAAAACCTCCATGCCAAGCAACGACTCGGGTACCCTCTCTTTTTCAAGCTTTTCTTTTAATTCAAAAAAAAAATAATCTAAAATATTATAAAAAAGAAAAATATTCTATTTCACAATAAATAACAAGTTAACAACAGTAACACCTTATCCCTTCTTCGAAGAAGACTCGCATAGGGATTGGTGAAATCAAATTCAGGACCCACTTTTATCAATCTTCACAGCTCGATGCTTGACACGTGGTTAGATGTCTGACGTCTGTTTTACTACTACACTACAGTAAGGTGTAGGGACGTAATAGAAGTTCACTAACAGTAGACTCGCTCCTAATCCTACATGGCAGGTTGAGGTGAAAGGTTAAAACTGAATTGGCAGGTCCTCTGTACCGGGGGACACGTTGGTAAATCAGGGCCGTTGGTATGATCAAGTCGAGCTGTAAACGTCGTGCTTAGTAGTGGGGTTTGAATATAATAAGCGAATTAACAGGGTTATAAAATTAATAAAAACAAATTAAAAAAAGGGTGAATATCAGAGAAAAAGAAAAAAATAATTAAGCGCACTCCCCGAGGAAAATTAAAGCAGAGGAATCGGGCTGTAAACTTGGACGCTAATGCACAAGCCTCAGCGGCATACCTGCTAGATCGGTTCCTTAGGAGTTGAATTTGAACACTTAATTACCCTTTAATCTTTAATTATTGAATTTATTAATTACCAGTTTACCCATTTGTCCATTTAAACAAATGTGGTACATTAATGGTTTACCCAAGTCATACATTATCAATTTCCCACATTGCCCTCATCTACAAACGCTGGTGCTGTAAGCAACTAACCCATTATGATTATGTGCGGTACATGCAATTATAATTGTTGTACAACGGCGTGGTGATCATCATCACAATCATCACCTGCCTTCAATTCCATTGACATTGCAACTTTTAGATTATTTGAAGAGTTTTGAACTATGATTAATTTGTCATCTATAATTACGTTAGTAACCTTGCAAAATATAAAATGATTCTGGAAAGGATACAACGGGTAAAACGGACCAAAAAAGGTGAGAAAAGCAAAAGGGCACTAAAGTAACTTCGAGCAAGATTTTCCTTTAACATAAATAAAGCACCTTTATAATAATATAATTTAACTTTAATTTGCTAGTCTTAAAACTTAAAATTTGTTTGTCCTCGTCAAAATCCTCCATTTTAGCTGTCCGCCTGTCCCTTTCAAACGCAAATAAACCCTCTCTCTCTCATCACAAAACCACAACTGCTCACACTTCTCTCGTAGACTCTCTATTCCGCCTTCGCCTAGCCTTAACGTGAAGTGAAAAGAAAAAAGAAAAAAAGAAAACAAAAGAAGATAAGCTTAAAGTATGGAAGCACCAGAATTCTTTCAGGGAAACTATTGCTCGCAATTCGCAGCAGAAAAGCACCATTCTATTGATTCTAAGACCAGTACTGGTACCGGCGGTGATCATTTCATTGTCGAAGAACTTTTGGACTTCTCCAACGAAGACGCTGTCGTTACTGACGCTGCTGCTGCTTTCGACAACGTCACCGGAAATTCTACCGATTCTTCCACTGTCACTGTCGTTGATAGCTGCAGCAACTCCTCCGGCTGCGAGCCGAACTTCGCAGCTGATATCGCCTGCCGGAATTTCGCTGACGGTCACTTCTCTAGCGACCTCTGCGTGCCGGTAATTCCATACATGCAAATAATACATCAATGTCAAATTCAACCATCGATAAAAATGCAAGATAATTAATCAAATATAATTTTTATTTTTTTATTTTCAATATTCGTAAGCGTCAAAAAATTGTGCATGACAAAAATTGCAGAATAACCAGAGTTTCTTTAACAAAAGTAATATTCGTACTTTAACCAATGCAAACAACAATAAAATTAATGTTAATAATAATTATAATAATAAAAAGAGAAATTAATGACTAAAGTACTGATAGTTAATCCATTGTTTTCAACAGTACGACGATTTGGCTGAGCTGGAGTGGCTGTCGAATTTCGTGGAGGAATCATTTTCGTGCGAGGACCTGCAAAAGCTTCAGCTGATATCTGGCATGAAAGCCCGCCCCGACGAGTCATCCGAAACCCGCCAATTCCAGCCCGAGCCTGACCGAAACAGCAACAACAACAACAGTAATATCATCAACAGTCCCAACAACCCGATATTCAACCCGGAAATGGCGGTCCCCGCCAAGGCCCGCAGCAAGCGGTCCCGAGCGGCCCCATGCAATTGGGCGTCCCATCTTCTGGTCTTGAGCCCCACCACTTCGTCTTCCAAGACCGACATTGTTGCTAACGGGCCACCCTCTCCGTCGCCCCCGCAAACTGGCAAGAAGACCGTAAAAGCAGCTGGGTCGAAGAAAAAGGACGGCGGAGACGGCGGAGACGGAAGCGGAGAAGGGCGGAAGTGCCTGCATTGCGCCACGGATAAGACGCCGCAGTGGCGGACGGGGCCGATGGGTCCGAAGACGCTTTGTAACGCTTGTGGAGTGAGGTACAAGTCGGGGAGGTTGGTGCCGGAGTACCGTCCCGCCGCGAGCCCGACGTTTGTGCTTACGAAACACTCGAATTCGCACCGCAAGGTGCTGGAGCTGAGGCGTCAAAAGGAGATGCTAAGGGCACAGCAGCAACAACAACAGCAGTTCATGCATCATCATCATCATCATCAGAATATGATGTTCGACATATCAAACGGTGATGATTACTTGATCCAGCAACATGTTGGGCCGGATTTCAGGCAGCTGATTTGATCTAGTGGGTGCTAGTGTAGGACACTTCGGGTGGATTTTTTCTTTTTCGAGGTTAATTTAGTGAGCGAAATTCGTTAGTGAATTTCGTGATTTTTCTAATTTTCTCCGTAGGGTAATTTTTCTAACTCTTTTTGAATTTTGGTAGACTCTTTGTTAATGCATTTCTCTTTTCTGGCAAATTCTCGAAACCCAAATTTTCATAATTCAGGCAATCTTTCATTTATAAATTTGACTTACTTGCATCAGAAATTGAGAAATGATCTCCGAAGATTACTTTCTGGACATAACTGAAGTAAATTACATTGTCTTGAAAATATGTTACACTTAATGTGTCACTGGAGAGTTGGTTAATTGTCTACAATCCCACGTACATGCAATTAAGAAGCCATGACATGACCTGTTGGCCAACCATCCCTATGTGTTCTTGCCTTCAGGCAGGGAGCTACGCCATCTTCCTATCATAAAGATCGTTCATTCTGAGGTCAAAGTTTCTTTCACAAAGAAGGACACAAGTACACAACCTCTTTCATTGCCATGGCGTGATGAATCCTCGGATTACATATGTACAGCAACACCAGAAAAGTAAAATTTCAACTGTAACATGTACGTAAATTTGGCCAATTTAAGCGCGTACGTGGGCAGAGCCGCAGAGGATTAACAGTAGTGTTATTGCTGTCTATCAACATGAATTTCAGTGAAATCCTGATGATACAGTCGGTGGGGATTACCATTCCACAGAGAATGTTAGAAATCAAATGCTGATAAGAATCGTTAATACCAGAATTTTTTCCGCATCGTTTTCCGCTACTCGAAATCCCGTTGGCGATTTGTTCATTAATTACAATATCTCTTTTATTAATTCTTTTTTGTTTGCACAAATTTCCTCACTTGATACTTCCGAGAAAAAATAATAGTATTGATAACAATAATATATAATTAGATCGCTGTCGTTGATGCCTCCCCTCCATGCACAGCACGTGAAGACGACATTATTGCACTAAATTAACTAAACCCTGAATTACCAAGTGTTTATCTTCACTTAATCCTCAGTTATCTGGCAGTAATTCGTTAAATCCAAATCCCGGTGCATGTGGGTGATCAGATTCAGACATCATAGGAGAATAATGCTATTATCTTGTGGGAGAGATCAAAGATGTAATGTAACTGAGTAAATGTAGATACATACTAGCTTGTATAATTATTAATATAGTTGACGATGCTAAAGTGTGCGTACGATCCCAGGCAACGCTAATCCATAGGTGATGGGGCTGTTTCTTATGAAGTAACTTAAAATAGGATTCCATGAATTATACCATTTTCACATCAACTGTCTGCTTCTTTTGATGCAGTTTTGGTTGTCTGGGCTCCAGCTTACTGACAACTGCAGCAGTAGAAATTTAATTATTAATTAATAATAATAATAATAATACGTTTTAACGGAGTGGTTGTGGAAATAATTAGCATTAGTATTACAAATTATAAAGAGAATGGAAGCAAAGTTTGCGGTGGTCACATGGCTACTTTCTTCGATTGCCCGGCAAGTAAAAAATGTGTACACAACTTTATTCATGTCTTTAATTGCAGTACGCTTGCTTGGTCAATTTATATGCAGGCACCTAGAAAGCTGCAGGCTGTTATGAATTCAATTAACTATGGCTGCATTTACATCAATTATCACTCTATTAAATGAAATTATTAGCCACTAACCACTCCTCACCTTTTATGATTACCTTGAAATCGAATTTTGATAATCTGATGATATAGTAATAGTAAGATACTTAAAAGAAATTAATCAAATCTTAACATAAGGTGTTTTCATGATTAAGAATTATCTT
>JANLJB010030544.1:3095-26549 GCA_026212285.1 Bursera cuneata | reverse complement strand
GGTTTCGAAGTTTAGGAACCATATCCATGAAGATTCAATTTATTTGATAAAGAATATAAAAGTGTTTCAAAGAATAAACAATTTCAAATTGTAAGAATTTCATTTTCTTCTTTTGATCTGTAAATCTTTAATTCTATATCTAAATATAAAATTTTCATCTTCTTTTAATAAAAATCTTTAAAAAAATTATAAAATCATAAAAACAATAAAAAATAACAAATCATATTAAATAAACATAACCGCGTAACGCTCGAACTTTTCACCTAGTTAAATATATTTTGAATGCAGGGGCTTTACAGAGAGGGATTGAAAGCTAGTTGGAACAACAAATTGTAGAGATAAATTAAGTTTGATGTAGCTTTATTATTTGGTGCTTATTCATATACTTTGATATGCTACTATAAGAGATAGATACAGAGTCAACAACAGTGACATAATTCCTCTCCATATCTCCTATGGGTCGGTTAGGCCTTCCAAACCAGTCGTTGCAAGTTTGTTAATAAGAGCCAGTGCATTGCTGGTGAAATAAGTGGAATTCAAAACCTTGTTTTTAAGCAAATTAATTTGCCTTCCTTGTTGACCCTCAAAACCATCCAAGCATGTGCCTTCATCAGTCAATGCAGCACTCATAAATGTAGCAAGGTCACTCATTTGTGCAAAAAAGTTTCTTGCATTTAAACTCCTCAGAATGCCCAGTGACTTGTGAAGTTCGTCGATTGACGTTTGAAAGCACTCGATGCAATCTGCGAGAGCCACTCCACTTCTCCCTCTCATGCAGCCGAGTTTCTTCAATTTAATCAAATATTGGGTAACAGTCTTGACCTGAGTTAACGTCACCGAAACCCCAGCCCGTGCCCACTTGCTAGGACTTCTCTTAGCAGTGTTGGAAAATGATGCTAGTGAGCGAATACAAAGGTCACGATACATAGTGACACTGCATGCATCTCGAACATAATTCATAAATGCATGATCTTCATATGCTGATCCGGCGCAGTTTGTCAGCCCTGCAAGGAGCACGATCACCACGATTATGAACGTGCTGGGACGTGCCATTCTCATTGTTCTAATTCAAACGGGTGAAAATTGCAGAAATTTTTTTTTTTTTAAAAAAAGGAACAAAGTGGTACTGGAACAATTGGGTCGATTTAATACTAATTAACTACCTTAAAATTCTAAGTAGAAGATAGGAGAAGAGTGGTGGAGAGTAGTCATTTCTCTGAAATGCGAACTAGGAAGTAAGATCTTTGCAGGTATCTTTATAAAGGGGTTTCGATCTATCTGCTGACTTGGAAAGCGTGTGAGCTTTTCTAGTTGCTATAAAAGCAGGACTGCAAGAGGCTGGTGAGTCCAATAAAGAAGGGATGATCGTGGGAAAAGTACACAGCATGTGAATGGGCAGGTGAGTTTCTCTTTCTCATGAGGGATAAGAACTTGAACATAAAGCAATATTAGATTTGTTAGGTATCTGACTCATCAATTTGCATGGGAAAATGTCATGTCTTCAATCGACCATAACATGTATTATGGCAACAACTGTTAATGCAGTACTGATATATATCACGGCCGGAGCCATCTCACACCTTCCAATCAAGCCTACTGGAGGCAAATTTTTCAACAAGGGAAATGCTTCAATTGCATTAAACAACACAGTAACGTAGCTGATTAAAATATGGCCAAAAATTTCTTTATTCTTAATATAGCATGATTTTACTGTTATAGGATGAAGAGAAATTGATTGATTGAAGGAGTTATCGTTTCATCTTTCAGTTCAACTAAAATGATTTGTGTTAAATTAGCGGTGCAACTCACATGATAACAACAACGCTACACCTACCTTCACAGGGATCCTTTCGAACACTCCAAGCCAATTGTTACATGACCAGGTGTTCCCGTTTCTGCTTGAGCCTAATTACAACATTCACATTCTTTCTCAATTGAACATTTAATTTTATATGTAGAAAATTTTTCTAATTTCATTTATCTACTTAACAAAAGTCTCACGAGAGATTCTAATTATTCGCAGACGTCCATCATAGACAGAAGTTTTTACTCAGGGTTATTAAGAATGGATTATTTCAAATTCACATATTTACTTAATTTTTTGACCTTTTTTCTTTTATCTTAAAGCAATGAGATGCTTGGCAATCTGGACTCTTTTTTTTTTTTAATTGGTACATATTGCTTTCGCTTATTTTAATGACTTTCTCATATTATCCAGATTTATTTTTTAGTTGATGCTCCCCTTCACATGGTCTCAAGCAGGCTTAGGGTAAGGCTTTAATGATTCTCTGATATCTTTTGAGTTTTAACTTCCTTTAGTTTTAATTTAGTTCAGAGTTCTGGTTTCATGTGTGCAGAAGAAGAAACCAAATAATCTCGAGGACTTTCTAATTGTTGCATGGGCAATCAGTAATTGAGGAGGGTGGGAAGGACCCTGAAACCCCAACTCTTACATCTAAATTACATGTTGCTCAATCTCTCAACTGCATTCACGTGTCCTCAAGATGTAATCTTTCTCCCATTCTCATTTTTGCTAACAGTTAATACACTGATTTATATGTATCTTCCAAAATCCAAACTGCTCCTGGGCTATAAAATATTTAAGATGTTATTTTATCAATTTTGATTTATCAGATTGTATTTCTAGACAGAATGTACGGATAGCCACAAGGCTCAATACAAAAAAGCGTAATTATTCCACCACTTGATCAAATTCCAGCATGCATTGACATTGCTAATGAACTTGCATTTATGTTTGACCCAAGGCAGCACTGTCTAATTTCTTGATTTGCGATTAATAAGGATAGCTAACTAAATAACATATGAAAAGTGAAGCGATTGTTCAAGCTAACTGTGTAACACGTACACAAAGAGAAATTTTTGGGCCACAAAACGAAAGAGAAACAGCAGACGTTACAAATCAAAATTCAAGTTGAAAAAAAAACATGGCCAGATCTCAAAGCAATGCAGACTACTTATGCAGCATCTCTTCAGAAGGAATCTCAAGCGTTGCCCCCGCATGCTCTTTACCAGGCTTAACCTCTGCATGGACCAATATTAGCATTCAGAATTCAGAATTAAGGTAAGGCTCATAAACACTGAAATACACCATTTATCCCTCACAGTCAATTCAACGAATACATAGTAGGTGGACGAACAAACTTAATTTCGTACAAAATTTTAAAAAACAGAAAAAAAATCATCTCAAATAAATGTAAATAGATGAAAGGAAGTACCGTAGCCGCCACGTTCATTGAGTCTGGCTTGAACAATCATTGTGGAAATGAAATGAGAAGCCTCACGTGCCTCCTCCAGGAGTTTCTGGATCTGGGTATCATCGGTCACATGGCGATTCTCCTGGAATTTCTTGCGGATTTCTTTCGTGGATTCCCTCAGCATCAATGTGTCTCCTTCGAATGATTTCCGTGTGGCTCTGATCAAACCTCTGTACGCTTTCAATGCCTCTCCTCTTACCATCTTCTCTCGCTCTTTTAACAAGATCTTTGCCCCTGGCTTCTTCAGAGCATAAAACCCAGCCCCATAGCCCAAACGTCACCGTTTTGTCAATTGCCCATCATACTTTATTATATTTTTTAATCCACTTTTTTACTTTAATATTTCCAATGATTATTTCTTTCTATGGTAATCTAAACTTGTGACTTTTAAACCCTAGAAAAGTAAAAATTTTATCATTAATTTATCTTAAAAATTATGTTTAATTAATTGTTTTATTATATTTGATAAATTTTATAATAAAAATCAATTTTTAAGATAAATTAATCATTTTAGTGATGAAATTATATATTATTTGAGATCTTAATATGTACCTTTGATATATTTTAAGATTGTCCTTATTTTTATAAATAATTTTATTTCATAAAATCTTAATAATAAAAATCTGTTACTAAATAATGGATCTAGAGAATAAATATATATGAAAATTATTTTTTTTATAATGATTTAATTACAATGATAGAGTAGTTAGTTGCAAAAAATAAAAATCAATAAATACACACAATAGCAGAAATTATAAATAAATATTGTATTTTATATTTTAAATTCATAATAATATATATTACAAATTAAGAATATAAAAAATTACAACAGCATAATCTATAATTGGATGTTTGCAACATGACTATTATTGTAGCCTGGGCAGGTTGCGGGATGTTGTCGAGAGCTATGAACCATACAAGGACGTGTATAGTCATGATATAGATCTAAAAGGACTGTCAGGATATTAATAATAGTATGATACACTGACTTCGATACGTACCCTTTGATTCATTGGAACAAAATCCAAAATATTCGAATTTACTCAATAGTACCGATAAACTAAAAGAAAAATACTAGACATGTACAGAAAGTTATAGAATCGTATTATTTTCATTTTCAAAAGTATTATTATTATTATTTTTGTCTAGGAAAATCAATTTAGATTCGCATTAAAAAGAAAGAAAATCTTTTTAACAATCCCAAACTTAGCACCTCTATTTATAAATAATTTCATGAAGTGTTCGTAAAATAATTTATTATTTTACGAACAATTCATGAAGAATCAAATATATCACATCAAATCTTGCTTAAATAATCAAAATACCTTCCACTAAATAGTCCCTTTTAATGAGTCGTAGAGATTGTTCAACAATATGAATTGTTGAAAACCCCATCAACAAGAAGAGGCGTTGAACGAATGACGAACCGTAGAAAACCCATAAGCCTTTGCTTCCACTCTGCTACCGCCTTGGCATACACCACACAAAACACCATAAGCCTTGGAATACAACACACAGACCACCATAAGCCTTGGCATACACCACACAAAACACCATAAGCCTTGGAATACAACACACAGACCACCATAAGCCTTGGCATACACCACCAAGCACAAGCCTTAAAACGACTCAAGAGAAAACCCATCGCACACACCACTCAAATCCATTGCCACACACCCCTCATTCTTTGCTTCCATATAACATCTGGCTCCATCCCACCTCAACATCGCACACACGACTCCTCTCTCCCTAATATTTGAAGGAAAACGAAGAGGGAAGGAGTAGGGTTAATTAAAATTAAAATATGTATAAATTAAAATTAATTAATCAAATCAATCAATTCGAGGGTATTTATATATTTTTATACTTGATATTGTATGACTCTTAAAATAATATAATGAAAATTACTTTCAGGGGGGTTGGGGGGTCAATGTAATGTTTTAGAAAAAATCGTGATATTGGCGTAGTCAACACATTTGTTGGAGGTACTGAAAGTTAAGATCCCCCACTATAATTATCCTTAATTCTACGTAGAGTTTACGTCATTCTACAGAGAGTTTATGTGCTTTGGAGGAAGTTGTTTCCATTTATCCTCTGCGTGCTTGTATATAACCAAAATTATTGGAGCATAAATTAATACATCTCAGGTTCCCTAAGGACGATAAGATACTCCTCTTTGCTTCTCTATTGTAACACGAAAGCCTCTAGATCGAATTCGCACGAGTCATCCACTAGATATCCATTTGAAGGATTATTGAAAGTAGAGAGTGGGATTAATTGTGAAAAACACCTTCGGTCTTTGCCTTGTGAAAGTGTAGGAGAAACACCTAGATGAAGTTATTAATTAATTAATTAATATTGTGAAGCCAACCTTTTCAAACCAATAAACCAAAATTAAAGAGTCGCGCACACAGATCCAAACAGTTGGTTCAGATAACTATAATCTTACATCTAGTTGTCAGAATTACAACGATCGTTCAAGTCTCATTCTCTTTTCTTTCTATACTTTCTCTTAATTTATTTTTTCTTAGTTCTCTCTATGTTTAATCCTAATCAAACTAGGAAAACTCTCCTATAGTAGGCGAGCACCTGCAGCTTCTGCCTTCCACAAGCCACGGCCTGCGAAGCTACTGAGCCATTGCCATTACATTCTACCTTGTATGAACCATGATCTGTGAAGACCTTAAGCCACGGTCTCCACCTTCTAACTTGTATGCCAACTCAATGCTGATTTACATCACAATTAGTATTACCTTAGATAGTCACGTACTCGTCCCGAATGTGATCATACACTAAGAAAATGTAGATCACGTTAATGTCTAATCCCAGAGGGAGGTTGGCTGTCTTAGCTAATACTAAATACAACGAGATAAATTTTATTTTACTTTGAAAGATAGTTTTAAATTTCTATTAAAAAACAAAGATAATTTTAATAGTGATTTGAGTCTTAAGAGATACTATAAGTATTGCTATAATGGATAAAGATATAAATTATAATTCATAAAGATGAAGATAGATATAGGCAATATTTATATTTTTATTCTATTGTGTTAATATAACTAAAAAATGGATGGTAGCTTTTAGGGAAAATAATATTTTTGTTAAGTGAAGGCATACCAAGCTCACTTATTAAATATATTTGTATTCCACTTTTACGCTTATCTAAATTTGTTAGGTGTAGGAGGGCTTCTTGACTAAGCCCCGTTTGCTATTGTTTGCTGAAACGAGATTAGCCAGCCAGGTAGCGTACCGTAATTCCGCGCAGTCCACGTTGATTAAGTTGTGGTAGTGACCGCTTATCCTAAGTCTTCCGCTGGCATGGTATTAGAGGCATTCTGCCTCTTTCTTGGAGGAGTAAGAAATGGGGGCTGCTGTATAACACTTCACTGACAACACATCGAATAAGACATGATATTGCCTATATGGGCCATCTTACATGGCTGAACGCACTACAGACATCGTGTACAACTATATAATAACTCTCTTAAAATTACAAATGACATTTTATATGAGGAAAAACGATAAAAGAAAAAACTATACTACATATTTCTTGAACTTTTCTGTTGACTATATGAGCTTGTGAATGTGTAATATCTACAATCAAAATTCTGGAAACCATCCCTCATACTTTCTAATTGTCATGCAGAAGATTCTGAAGTATGGCAGTATAGTCAGCAAACTGAATATCAGTGGGCGGGTGCAGGTTAAAAACGTAGGAGATAGGTCTTGAAACCAACATTGCCTTCTTGGTGCTTACCGAATCCGACAACTCCCCAAAACTCATTTCGTCAAACGGAAATGATTCAGTCAGGAAGAAGAAGCTCTCTCTGCCCAACTTCTCCACCTGTAACCAATATTTAATCATCATCAAAACCGCATAACATATAGGCTGCAATATAAACATACAACTTTTTTTGACCACGCAACAGGACTAGAAGTATAAATAAAATTTGATTAGTTGCCATCTCAATAACTGTATCTTCCGTCTCAAAGAAATTTCATTGGACATGGGGCAATTGCAAAAGCAGAACTAGCAAGAAAAATTACCTGCAGCTGTGAAAATTTGATATTGTTCATGGTGAGGATAACTTGCACTTCGTACAAAGCATCAGCCAATATTCTGATAGCTAAATACTCAAAAAAGTTCTGCAGGAGAATACGCTGTCTTTCCAAGTTTTCACTATAGCTATCCAGACTAGGAAACCATAGTACACACTTAACTTCATTCCAAGGGATCGGATTCTCTCTTTTGGAAATGATGGTGTCAAAAAGGTTATGGAGACCCCACAGAATTCTAACACCAGCCAATGATGGGTCAAATATGGAGGTGTCCGATAAACATGTTGTGGAGATTATTTTGGATGGATCATAAAGGCAAGCAAAATTGGAGGAGAAATGCATGTCTGCATCATCCAACAAAAGAATGCATCCATCTGAAGATGTTGGAAACAATTGTATGAGGGATGCAGCATTAGCAACCCCATCCTCTGGCAGGCATGTAGTCGAGCTAAAAGATGACATAGGCTGAGCAATATCATGTGAAAAGACACATGAATCTCCATTTCGACAACCCTGCAGATCCAATGCACAATAAAAAATTTATATATGAACTAAATTACAGGACAGCATCAGACTGAAAAAATAAGAAAAATAACTTACAAACAAAATTTTCTCAAAGAATAATATCCTACAGATGGATATAATTTCATTTCGGGAGCCCAACTACCAGCTAAGAAACATACATAATGTTTAACTTGCTGCTTATCCATTAAGTTGCTTAATACAATATGAGAACCAAAAGGCTATAGCAGGTAATTTAAACATTATTCAAAAATGATAGATAAGCCTACAGCCCTAGTATGGGGGTTCACCCTGTAAGCAAAGTCCCTTATCAATTGTGTACTAAAATAAAATTTAGCAATCTTCAAGCAAATGATAAGTAACAAAAAGAAGGGATGAGTAAATTTCCTAGATGATTTCTCCGAGTTTTGAGAAGTTCTATATATAAAAGCCATCCATGCTGTCAAGAACAAAAGCAGCATGAACAGCCCTATGGTCAGAAAGCAACAGTGATCCTTAATAAAAATTCTGACATACTTAAAGTACAACAATTTAATATTGTGCACAGTGAAAATAACCACCAAACCTGCATCATCTGAGTACAAATGTAATCTCTTCCTAAGTCTACCAACAGAAATTCATGGTACATAAAACCAGAAGAAATAATCTTGTTAAATAACTAAAATATAGATTAACTTTTATCAATAGGTCAAAGAATGTTCGATAAAATACAGATAGAGGAACTGCCAACCCTTCAGCTATAAAATTAATATTCTTCAATCTTTGGAATACAGCAAGAGTAGGACTCCTTAGTAGGCCTTAGGTTGGATTCCAGATGGGATAGGGCTTCAACTGCTCTAGGTTTAAGGTGATCAACAAGATTTAATAACATAATGAAACACAAAATACAGAAGTTATGGAAGCACAATAGAGAATTTATTCAAGTCTCCCATTGGGTACCTGTAAAGAGAAAATGAATTTGCATACAGGTCTTTTTGCTTGAAGCGAGTGAGAAAAAGCACAATTACTCCCCTTGTTGCAACCTCCATTGACAAAAAACACGCATAAATGAGGATCACCATGGTCTTGAAAACCATTAGCATAGTTACCCTGATTACCAGATGTCTCCTCCATATACTGTACTCTTAGCTGTTACATACAAGGTATGATCATTAATAAGTCAACAATGATGTGCATTAGCTACAGCAAAAAATATACCTCTTTGATAACATTTGCCAACTTCTCAGCCACACTGTTGGACTGGAATTGGTTGGAAGTAACAAATGGCATAGCAACACATTTTCTTGTTTCACAATATGCCTCAAGGAGCACATTATCGGCAGCAAGCAAATCTTTATCTCCATGAGGCTGACACTTGAGAAGGCATGTATGTTCAAATTCGTAAGGATCATAGTAAGATGGTAGGCCATTAGAGACACCAAGAAATTTGGGCCTAAACCTGTGCACTGAATTTAGTATATCTTCATCTGAAAACGGAGATATCAAACTTGTAAACATACTCGGGAAAAACCAGAAGGACAAAGAAAAAGAGAAGAAAATTATCTTGAAGATTTTTCATAGACATGATGTGGCAACAACTGCAAAATTGGTCACCAAAATTTAAAATTAGGAGCAAGGGATTGTAGATACAATAATGTTATTAAGTCCATACACAATTCAGAGACATGATGCAGTGATGACTGCACAAGATTATGGGAAAAACACCATTCTTCTTCAATCTTGGGTAGCAAAACTGTTGTAGCTTTTGTGTCATCCAACTTTAGAAGTTGTTTCAAGTGGTCAAGACGTTGCTTATCCTTCACAGAAAGAGAATGAGTTCCACTTATTATTAAAAGTCAATGGAAGGGCACAATTTTCATATATCTCAGCAAATACAAGATACTTTACCTTAAAAACACGTTGCCAAAACTTGAATGCACATAAATTTCCCA
The DNA here is from genome assembly GCA_026212285.1 of Bursera cuneata. Lineage (NCBI taxonomy): Eukaryota > Viridiplantae > Streptophyta > Magnoliopsida > Sapindales > Burseraceae > Bursera > Bursera cuneata. The sequence continues at coordinate 16,762 of JANLJB010030544.1, read as the reverse complement.
TGATTACCACCTCCTTTCGACCCGTTAACTTTTTGTTATTGCCATCTCCACTGAAGTAGCAGCTTGTGTATTCAGTAAACTGAAGTAAAACATTAGCTTAACAGACGGACAATTGTTCAAACAACTAAGTCGATCCAGAAACTACAGATACAAAATTAGGAATACCAAGTTGTCATCCCCAAAAGGATGAAGAATGGGTAGAGGCTGTGTATCCATCAATATACCAAGCAGAATGCCTTCATGCAGCATTCCCATTTCCCCAAACTTCAGTACAAGCACTGAGGCATCAAAGGATAATGAGAAGCTGGCAAGCAACCGTCCATAAAATGTTGGCTCATACCGGCCCCTTGAAGATGTTTTCTCCAATGCATGCATGTCAACAAGCAGATTCAAGGCATCTATAACAACTTCAGGATCTGGTGTATCCAGAGCCTTCTGTAACAAGACTAACGTCAAAATTCCATCGGTTAGGGCACTTGTCAACTTTCATCAGTGTAAGATGCTATGAATCACCACATAAATCCTAAGATGAAAGTATAGAGGCAGACAAGATTCTGATCTCCATATATTCTAACTTGATAATAATAAGTATCTTGACTTCCATAAACCACTAGAAGGATTCACATTTATTGCATGTGAGAAAGCTAAAAAGCATAGACAGTATTTGAATGAGTGATTTACTTACATTTTAGGAGTGAAAATAGTTAACTGGAAACATATCAGACAATATGTTGATAAATAACAACACTTGCTTGTGCTCAAGTTACAAGAGAAAGACCATAATTTATAAATCTGCTGCTTGGTTAGAAGCTGGGGCAAAAACTGGTTTAGACTCTTGAGAAAATCTACTTCATACAATTTACTTTTAAAAGGAAAGGAAGAAAGAAATAAAATTTTAATAGTTCTAACACATAGATAAACCATACTGCAGGTTGTATAAGTAGTAGTTATGCAAATATTTATTAATAGTTCTAAAGGTTGGTCAAGCTTTCAGCTCATCCTCAACCCAAATTTTTATCACTGGTCGGCACTTCAACTCAAGCATGCTCCAACATTTTAAAAATCAACTCAGTGAAACTTAAATTTCCACAATTTCTGCCCATCCAGAAAATGAAGAAAAATTAACATTAGTGTTTCCTCATAGTACATCTATCTAAGGATCATCAAGTGCAATGGAAAAGGCAAATATTATAAACCGTAACAAAATTACTACAAATTTCAAAAAACCAGAGTCATACCACCATACCTTTTGGATCACTAATGGCTCTGGATTCAGCACAGCAAATAAGAAGCACTTGTAGCCTCAATGATAACCTCAGTATAGCAGGACGCTCATAATCCTCAAGCTTGCTGAAAAATGATTCTGTAACCAGCCGGTAAACCTGCCCCTCACAAGTTCGGCCAGTTCTTCCCCTCCGCTGCTCTGCCTGCAGCACTATTGAATTTAAAGAACAATATTCGGAAAGAAATTCAATCATCGTCAAATAGTAAAAATTTCCTCTATACCTGAGATTTGGAAACCCAAACAAGCTCTGCGGTGTCCATCTTCCGATTAGTATCCCAAAAGACTTGTAAAGATCGGCATGAATCAATGACATATGCAACCTTGGGTATTGTCACAGATGATTCTGCAATATTTGTAGCCAAAATAACCTGCATACAATTATATTTTTCAGTGTTCAAACAACAAAATGTTTAACCAAAGTCTATACTTGACTGAAAGAATAATAATGCATGCAATGTGATAGATGGTAATAGAACAATATTACAGAAGTTAAACCAAGTCTACATTCTATTAACCTAAACTGAAAAAGAAATAGTTCTATCAGCTATCAAGTGCACAGGATCATGCCATGTGGAGCAACATCAGATTACAACCAGCTTCTCTATTTTCGTTAAACAAAGAGAGCATATCAAATCATGATACCACAAAAAACAATGGCATAAATATGTCGCACACAGAGACAAGTATAAAACAAACTTCCCTCCCTCTCAGTCAACAACAAAATAAAAATCCTATTCTGCAGTTTCAAAGAGGCAGAACTAGTCAAAAGTCTACCTTACGATGAGATTTGCAGATTTTCATAGCCATGAGAGCTTGTTCAATGTCAATGCTGCTATGCAAAATGTGAACCTTAAAAGATGAACTGAGTGGCTCCAAAAAGTACCATTGCTGCTCCAGGGCATAGTATGTTGGAAGAAAAATCAAAATGCTCTTTTCAATGTCTGGCTCATTTTTATGAATGTGAAGCACCAATTGATGAATAAGTTTATGCACTTCAGGTTTAATTTCAGCATTGGCCATAGAAGGACTTGGACCAGCACAATATCTTAAAGATAATAATTCTGAACTAGCTCCAGGCTCATTTCCCAGCAGTTCAGTAACCTGTGCAAAAGTAATAACATAATCATCAGAAATCTGGGAAAGGAATCTCTCTGAAATTATGACATATGTGATTGGATGATCTGGTATGGCTCTTTGACTTTTGTTGTTTCATCAAATTCCAATATAATATATCACAAGGAAAGCATACATTCTCTTGAAACAACCAATAAACCAAGTAATCCTTGATGGCAACAGATTCATTTTTCTTTTCTTTAATAATTTACCCAACAGTGATCCATTTTTGTTTACAAATTTTGTTCGACTTAAAAATTCTCCAAAAAAATTGTATCCCCTTCAGACACTTATTTCTAGTACCTATTCTTTTCAAAACAAGTAACATGGACTCTTTATTTTGATACCTCATCTACCATTCCATTCACAGACTGACTAAGTCTATCCAAACCTAATTATGACAGTCTAGCTCCTTCTGTTAACTTCCTCAGTAATTTATAATAAATTACATCAACAGTCAAGCAAGTCAATTGAGCATTCCGACCTTCACTTTTTTTTTCCCCCTTTGGAGGGTGTAAGGCATTGCAAGGGGAGCACTTTACTCATATAAATAATTTAATTCAAAGCTGAAAAAATAAACAAGAATAAAAAATAAAAAATAATCTAGATGGCATGGAGACAATGCCACCATAAAGTTTAAACTGTTGTAGTAATTGCCTGATCCAGATAAGAAACTCTTCGTTGAAAAATAGTTCTTTGGTTGGAGCTAGGGATTGCAAGCACTTCAACTCTTTCACCCCTGCCAAGGTCCTTGAAGTAATCCCTGTATCTTGTGATATCAGCAGTTGCAGACATCAAAACCACCCTGGAAAAACGGGGGAAAAAGAAGTCTATGAGACCCTCAAGTAACCATAGTCCCTGCAGTTTGAATCAGAATGCATAATACAAAGAAAAGTAACAAAAGTAATATTTATTGATAAATACAAATGAGTAAATCACCAGATATGCCAAACTTCAAGAAGTTAACTTAATGAAGCCTTAGTCCCCACTAAAAATGAGGCAAAACATTAGCAAACACTAAATTAAAGGGGGGGTCAACCTCAAGCCATTGTTCTTCAGTAGAAACTGCTTCACACATACAAGAACAAGATCAGACTCTACAGATCTTTCATGCACTTCATCAAGAATTATAACCTTATAATTGAGTGCCTTCAACCCCTTATCTTGCATTTCATCCAACAAAACTCCAGCAGTTTTGAAAACAATCTTCGATCTGCAAAATGATATGCAAAAGATGACTTGCAATTTCTAAGTATGCTTATCTAATGCTAGAAACAAAAGCTGAATATTTTTTTTTTTTTTTTGGGTGATGAATTCATGCAACTTGTAATCTACACTGAACAAAATTCAATAAGAAGCACCTAAAGACGTGGATAGGCATCAAGAAATAGCATGAGACCAATACCATGCAAGTAAAATATAGGGGTGCCAAAATCTCAAAATTACCAATTCCAACCCAATTACAGAGAATTTCAGACCAGATTAAGAAATATTTGTATTATCCATCAGGAACTGAGTGCCCTTAAAAGTATCTAGACATCAAATGAAAAATCTAAGGGCCCGTTTTGTTTATAATTCAGATAAAAAATTTCTTCTTTGAAAACAAAAAATATAAAAGATTTTAAGGAAATGCATTTGCTGAAATGTTTTCAAAATGGTTTTCGAATACAATCCTAACTAGTGTAAAATTTTAAAAAAGATTCACTTTCTTTGTTTTTCATAGTTCATAACTTTGAACATAGCTTTTGAATTTTATATCAAATGCATTTTCAGATATTAAAAATAATGAGTTTATGACTCATATTTTTTGGATTTTTATATCTTTAGAAATTGTTTTCAAATCACAAAACAGATGCCCCCTATTTCTCTTCACTTGCAAAAAGATAACCAGAAACGTAAGGGGAAAAGAAAAAGAAAAAGGAATAGGACAAAGGAAACTACCAAAAGCAACAAACAAAATTTTGAAGCTATAAGGTCTAAAAATATAGATTAACTGGCATGTATAATTTGTTACCTTTCTGACAAGAGCTTTGAATGGCCTATGTGATAACCGACCTCTACCCCCAATTCACAATTACGGCCTTTGGCAACCATTTTAGCAACAGCTACAACAGCAAATCTTCTTGGCTGTGTACATAAAATAGGTTCCATGTTTTCCTCCAAAAGAAATTGTGGAACTTGAGAGCTTTTCCCTTAATTATATAAACAAAAAACATACAACAAGAAAAAAAGGACAATTAATCAATCAATCAAACAAGGGATTTACTAGAGAATATTTATCAGCAAAGTAGGAGTGAGATAAATCTAATGGACAATATTTTTCTCTTTTTCAGGCTTACTATGAATAAGATACTATATTATGCACGTACTTTGACGTATCCATCATATTTGTGGGTATATAGTTCCATTTTATCTCGTATTGAAGATATGACCCATTTTACACCTTTATCTATAACTCAACATTGCTTTTGCCATTCCCTTCTTTCTCTTTGTCTCTCAAATTAAGTAAACTAATACTATAGAGTTATCTCATCTAAAATCTTCTGGAAATCCAAACAACCATCCCAACGAAAAGTAAAAATAACTAAGTAATCCCTGTTTTAGCACACAAAGCCATCACCAAAGGAGCAATGATTGATTGCAAAAGCAATTAGTTTCAAATAGAACGTGTGAGACAATGAAGTGCCACACTTAACTGGAAAAATCAAAACATTAGTCCTCTTTAATTATATAAAGTTATGAAAACATAAAAAAGAATATATATATATATATATATATATCAAAGTACATAACATTAGAAAACAGAAAAGAGAAATAATGAAGTACCGCCGCAAGTTTCACCACGGATTAAACCTTTTTAATTATTAAAAACAAAAAATCACAAATTTTACCAAGAGAAATACCATGCAAGCGCATAACATAAAAAACAAATAAATAAACAGCAAAGAGAAATAATGAAGTACCAGGGCCATTTTGGCTGCAAATTAATCCTATTTAATTATCAAAAAGATGAACAGAAGACTGAAAATGTTCCGAAATGAAGTACGATCAAAGCAAACAGACTATTTTCCAGGAATTAATCCAATTTAAAAATGTTCCTAGATGAACCAAATCAAAGCACATAACACTTAAAAAACATAAACAGCGTATACCACAGCCAGTTTCACCGACGATGAGAGTGACGCGATTTTGAAGTATTTTCTCGACAATTTTCATTCTGAGAGACATCACAGGAAGTGACGAGAATTCCGAGTTCGAAAACAGTGACGAATGCGAAGAGCTACAAGGTGACGTCGCAGATGTTGACTCCATTGTTAGAAACCTTGCTTCCTCGTAGTCTAGTCTAGCGTATCATCCTAGTTGCCTTCTCCAAGTAGTGCATATGTTTTTGAGAGCTCCATAAGGAGACCTGGAGTGCATATGTTACCCAATTTGTTTTTTGACTCCTTTTGACTTGCGCCAATGGCGAAGCAGGCTTTATGGAGTCTTGTACGATACACACGTGGCACGTGGATACCGAAGAAGGTAGATTCCTTTCCTTCTTACGCAAGTCTGCCTTTTATTTGAGTAGCAGCAGCAAAGCAATTAACATTATAATTTCATTTTCATATTTTTCAACACGTACTACACCTTTTTTACGATTTTAAATTAAATTCAGTCCGCCAAGACAGTTGAGTTGAGACAGATTGTCATCGCTGCTGTTTCTTCCTTTTTCTTTTTTCTTTTTCTTTCTTTTTTTCATATTAAATTTAATATCCTATAAACTTTCATTGATTTTCTTGAGTTATTAACCCAAAATCTTAAAAGCAACCAGCCTGAACATAGAGCATTTTACAAAGACTTTGGTTGTTGGCCTTGGTTTTGGTCTAAGTTTGTAAATTTTTTCTAAGATTAATTAACACCAAAAACATATTTTCTCCGATGGTTAGGGAATCTCTATGTCGCTATTGATCTGTTACACTCTAATTTAAAGTTAAGAGGAGATTATTTTTAATGTCAACTCATCATCACCTTTTAACTATGTGAGCAATGGATTAATGGTTAAAATTTAAGTTTTTAAAGCCTAACTCATATATATTTTGAGATTTTAAAGAGTGAGGTTTTGTAAACCCCATTAAATGTTTTTCACCATTTTTTAAACGTACTCATTGTTTTAGAATTAGAATAATTAATTTTAACTAAAAATATATATAGTTTCAAAAATTTATCTATACAACTCATAGAAATTCAATAGTTTAACGTTGTATTTAATATACAAGTAAAATAAAATTAAAAATATTTATTCATAAACCATAGGATTTGTTAATAAAAATATTCTTTATCAATTTTAAATGAAAAAACTATGTTTTTTAAAATTTGACTAAGTTAAACATTGATCTATTAATTTAGTAATTTGACGGTGATTATATATACTTTTTTGTATGAAAAAATATTAACGTGTTTTAGATAAAATTTTATTTTTATTGGCTCATTTTTTAACTGACCCTACTTGTAATACCATTAAAGTATCGTATTAATATGATGATTAGATACTTCAAGTCATCTTTGTGTCAAATTTAATTTTTAATATAAAGTATCTTAATATGAAATGCAGAGTAAAAATGAAAAATATCAAGTAAAAACGTATATTTAAGTGACTGAATGTAATAATAAAAGAGTAACGGCATGCCGAATCATTTTGTACATAAGATATTAAACATATTTCACAATGCCACATCCTTTGAAGAAAAAAAGAATACTTTCCATTGCTCAATTTAGTTATCAACATCACATAGATAGGATGAAAAACAAGTTCCCTATTGGAAACTTTTACAACTCTTTGATCTTTTGTTATGGATATAAAATACTTCATGATGTCCTCAACTGCTAGTCCGTGGCGTTATAATAATCTTACAAGATGTGCAGAAGAATGTAATGGCAAAGGGTTGCAAAGACATGAATCTTTCGTGATCACTTGTTATTTTGTCAAGCACTGGTGGCTAGCTTACATATCTGCACATGAACAGCAAGTGATAAAGGATATAGACCATATTCGCTATTACGATTCTTCACCTCAGTGAATCAACCATTCTACAATCATGTTTCTTACGACGACCTCTGTAATGCGACTTTTGATCAGAGAATTTGTTCTCGCCAACCATCTCCACTTTAGAATCTGTGTCTGGTGTAAGAAAGCAACACCATACTAGTTCAGATAGAGATTTTCATGTTTGCATAAAAAAAAATAATAATAATAAATAAATAAAATGTGCAGGCTAAGATAGTAAAACATGCCTAGGAAACAAAGGTCTACAGGGACATAAAAGCAGTCTCACAGTAGAAAATTATAAACTAGAAAATTTATATACACAAAATCATGACTTGAAACCAATATACCACCACAAAAAGAAAGAAAAAGATTATATCATCAGATTAGCCCAAAACTCCTTCCCAGTTTAAAAAAAAGGAGGCTTGATATTCATTTGTCATACAATACTAAGAGTGAGTGTAAAAATGAAAATTATATCCTATAGGCTATTATCTCGTCATCCATTTTTTTCATACACATTGCCAACATCTCAACAAAAATTACATGAAGAAGACAAGAAAAGCAAAACTTCCTCACATAAGTATTTAGACAAGCTACAGATGAGCAGTATATAGAAGAGAAATGTAATCTAAAAGTTTAAACACAGAAAAGCAAATCAATACCGATTCTAGACAGAATAAAGGCAAAAAATACTAACTACAGAAGCTTATGTTGGTTGTTCTACATTGCATAAGGTCCTCAGCATAAAAGATCCCAACTTTTCCCAGGCTAGTTAGCTTCAACAGATAGAGAAGTCCCGACCCAGAAGACATGATGTAAGAGAAGTCTCCTAGAGTTGCAAAATGCAGCAAAGAGCAGCACTTTATCCTACATGCATTTCTTGTTCTTCCAACTAAGTAAAGTTATAGTTAGTCATAATCTTCTAAAGGTTGAGTTGAAATATACAGGATAAGCAGCAACTAAATTCTATTACTCTGATCTCATTCCTTTTACAACCTAAATACAAGCCTATTCTGTTTCTTCACATCATTGACACAACCTATGACATAACAATGGAAAAGCAGATGGAAACTAAGGTAAATACTATCAGAAGCTCAAACCATCATTGGCACTGGTATTAAAAACACAAACACTGCTCTGTTCCGAAACAAGCAGCTTTTATTAAACTATTAGCTAAGAAAGCAACACGACTAAAACTCGCTTCACAAATTATAAATGGTTTCAAAATTGCTTAGTAGTCACTGAATCGCCTAAAAGATTATCCAATAACAGAGAAATATTAAAAATAAGCCAAAGAATCGCAATAACTTATTGATTCAGAATACCTCCAAATTGTTTTCCCCAAAATAGCAACCTGGCATCCTCCTCCTCCTCCTCAAACTCATCCCCATATCCGAACTCAGCGTCCCCACGATAGCCGGGTTCACTTCCATACCCGGATTCATTTCCCTGAGCATCCAAACCCCCAAACTGACCATAACCAACCGCCAAAGTCTCCTTCTCCTTCTCTCCACTCCCATTATCTCTATCCCTCCTTGAATTCTTGGCTTCACTAACATCAGACGCCCAATTAGCCTCCCCATTCCCGAAAAGTTCGCCGCTCGAATCGGTTCCCACAGCCACAGGGAAATCCGAGCATGTTCCATATGCAGCGGAGGCTCCGACAGAGCAGCATCGCCGAGTCCCGCTCCGATCGCTGCTCCGACCGGACACAGACCTGGATCCGCGGCGGCGTCTTTTTCTGGCGATTAATCGGAAACTACCTTGCTTGTGCGGGGTGGATTTATCGTCGTCGATTAGGGTGAGTTTGGACATGTCAATGGCGGCGTCGATGATGGAGAAGGAGGTGGCGCGATCGGAGAGGCAAGGGCGCTTAGTGTGGACACCATTAGAGGAAGAGTATGGTTTTGGGGAATCGGAGGAGTCGAGGGTGTTGTGGAGATGAAAGGGTCGCCAGTTGTGAAACTGGAAGGCGCAAGAGTCTACGGAATGGCGTGAATCTAGAGCCTTGTGTGAATGTGACATGAGATTTTGGTTTTCAATTTTGATCGGAGTGTATGTGCAGACGAGACGAGGTTGTTTTGATTGGGAGGGGATAGGTGGAAGCGGAACTTCAACTTCAACTTCAGCTTGAGGGAGAAAGAAATAGAATTACAGCAGCCTTGCTGGCTACTACTGAGTCTGATACTAGATTCTCGATGATGCCATTCTGGCAAGTATACGCGCCCACCTTGATATTTTTTTTTTTTTTTTTTTTTTTTCAGACAACAAAATCTTAAATTCTAATCCACCTTTTTAACGTAAGAAAATAAAAGTCCAGTAATAACAAAATCCATTACAAGCCATCCCAGTATTGAACTAAAAAACATTTTTTTTATTTTTTAATCATACATTTACTTTTAATTAAATCATTTAAAAACTAATATTTATTAAATAAGCCACCCCATTTATTAATAAATATTAACAATTTTATTTCTTTTTATAAACAGCTTTTATTTATAAAGCATTTATTAAGTTTGGACAATCAATCCCCAAACTTAATAGCATTTATTTATAAATAAGTTTAAGAAAAATACGTAATAGGATATAAAATTTACTTTATAAGCATGAGATACTAAGAGGTAATTCACTGCATCTATCAAATAAAATAATTAAAATCTCATCCACTAAATAGCCTTTTGATGGGTCATGGAGATCACATATATAACAAATTTGTATAAGTTAATAGATGAATGTAGATATAATCTAATGGTTGAGATGGTTGATGAGTTATACTAATTATTATTTTTATAACAATATAAGAAATTGTTTGATTTAAGATAAATTATTTCCCAGGTGAAACAGAATCTGGATCCTAACAATAACATTCTATACTTCTAAAATATGAAGTTTAATTTTGTTGAAGAAATTAATGGGTACTTTTGTTTTGATGGAGTTAATTTTTATCTTTATAAGATATTTCATATATTAATTAATCTAGTAAATAAATTATTACAACGACTAAGTACTCTTTTTTATAGGCAAAATACATATTTGCCTACATTAAGATATTTTTATGCATTGCTAAAGTAAGTTAGTTATCAGTATCACAGAGCATTGGAGAAAAAACTTCTATATTTGAATACTTTTAACACAATCCAATAAATTCTAATTTGCCTTGGGACTCAGAATGTCGACGAAAATTCTTTTGATTTAAGTGTGTGTAGACAAGACGAGGTTGTTTTGATTTCAAGGAGAACTTCAATTTTGAACTTGAGGTAGTAGAACGGTATAAATGAAAGAATTACAGTTGGTTTGCTGGCTACCACCGAGTCGGGTGCCACGCTTCTGGCGAGTATACGCGCCTCTACCCGCCAATACGCGTCCACCTTGATTCTTTCATGACATGATTACTGATTACAAAAATCTTAAATTCTAATCCAACATAAGTGGGGTCTTGAATTAAGGAAAAAATTATAATAATAATAAAATCCATTACAACCCATATAATATTATGATTAAGGGTTGTGTAAAGTTTAAATAGTATTTATTAAAATTAACTACTTATATTTTTTTAATTTTATTTTAGTTTCTATACAATTGTTTCATAGCATATTTTAAACACTATTATTATTTGAAAACTAAAAGATAATAATAATTTCTAAAAAATGCTATTCATCTATTATACCTTATATACATAATGTATTATTGCATCTCCACAAAGTTCTTTTGATTATTTTTATATTGACATATAAACACGAAATCTTCAACCCTAAATTAACGGTTAAAGAGAATAATCAGAATATTGCAGTGAGAGATAAATTTTTTAAATAATAATAATACATTATATCAGTTCATTAAACAATAATTTTATTAAATAAAAAGAAGATAATTGAGTTTAAAAGAAGTTTCTAACAAAAGTTAAAAATATAAATAGGATGTTCAAAGAAAAAATATTTTGAAAATAATAATAATAAGTGAAGGATAATATTGAAATTAGATAAAACATTATTAAAAATAATATATTTTAAAAAAATTTAAATAAGGTATTGGGCGAATTAATTCTACCACCATACGTTTAAATGATTCCAAACTTATACACCATTCAAACATGGCTGAACTCTCTATAGAGATCCTATAAAATTATTAATTATATCACACTTTTAAAATTATAAATGACTTTTAGAGAAACTGAAAAAGCAAAACAAAAACCACAATTTCTTTCTTCCTAGTCGTGACCAGGGAAACTTTTCTATGAACTCTACGTACTTGTAATATCCAAAATCAAAATTCCGGAAATTATGCCTCTTATTCTCTATTTATCATGCAGAAGCTTCTGAAGTGTGGCAGCATAGTCACCAAACTGAATATCGGTAGGCGGGTGCAGGTTAAAGACGTAGGAGATGGGTCTTGAAACCAACATCGTCTTCTTGGTGGTTACTGAGTAGGGCAACTCCCCGAAACTCATTTCGTCAAATGGAAATGATTTGGTCAGGAAGAAGAAGCTGTTTCTACCCAACTTCTCCACCTGTAACCAATAAGAAGAAAATTTAAGTTGACAACTCTTAATCATCATGAAAACCGCATAACCTATAGGCCGGACAATCTAAACATACAACAGCTTTTGACTAATCAACAGGACTTTTATGCTAATGTATGACTAGAATGCAACAAAAAATTGATTAATTGTCATCTCTATAATCCTTATCTTCTGTCTAGATATCAGTAGACGTGGGGGCAATTGCAAAAGCAGAAATAGTTTATTTATCCGCAAGAACAGTTACCTGCAGTTGTGCAAATTTGATATTGTTCATGTTGAGGATAACTTGCACTTCGTACAAAGCATCAGCCAATATTCTGATAGCTAAGTACTCAAAAAAGTTCTGTAGGAGAATTCTCTGTCGCTCCAAGTTTTCACTATGGCTATCCAGACTAGGAGACCAAAGTACACACTTGACTTCATTCCAAGGGATCAGATTCTCTCTTTTGGAAATGATGGTGTCAAAAAGGTTATGGAGACCCCACAGAATTCTAACACCAGCCAGTGATGGGTCAAATATGGAGGTGTCTGATAAACATGTTGTGGAGATTATTTTGGATGGATCATAAAGGCAAGCAAAATTTGAGGAGAAATGCATGTCTGTGTCATCCAACAAAAGAATGCATCCATCTGAAGATGTTGGAAACAATTCTATGAGGGATGCAGCATCAGCAACCCCATCTTCTGGCAGGCATGTAGACGAGCTAAAATGTGATTTAGGCTGACCCATATCATGGGAAAAGATACATGAATCTCCGTTTCGACAACCCTGCAGATCCAATGGACAGTCAAAAATTATATACGAGCTACATCACAAGGACAACATTAAACTATGAAAAAAAATCAGAAATATAACTTTAATCAAATTTTCTCAAAGAATAATAACTCTACAGATGGATATAATCTCATATTGGGAGCCCAAACAACCAGCTAAGACATGTCTATACTGTTTAATGTGCTGTTTATCCATTGACTTGCTTGATACACTATGAGAACCAAAAGGCTTTAGCAGGTAATTTAAACATTATTTCAAAATGCTAAATAAGTCCACAGCCCTAGTATTGGGTAAACTCGCTAAGCGAGGTCTCTAGATCAATTGCGTGCTAAAATTAAAATTTAGATATTCAGGTAAATGATCACTTCTTAACAAACAAAAAGAAGAGATTAGTAATTTTGCTCAATGATTTCTCTAAGTTTTGAGAAAGTCCATCTATAAAAGTCAGTCACGCTCTTGAGAACAAAAGCATTATGAACAGCCCTGTGGTCAGAAAGCAACAGCTATCTTTATATTATCACAATTCTGAAATAATTAGTGTATAACCATTTAATATGGTGCATGAAATTCATAATACAAAAAAACAGAAGTATTAATCCGGTTAAGTAACTAAAAATATAAAGATAACTTTTATCAATAGGTCAAAGAATGTTCGAATTTCCACTTGAATATATCAATATTTTATCACTAAGTCAAAGAATGTTTGATAAAATATAGATAAGAGAACTGCCAACCCTTCAGCTATGGTATCAATATTCTTCAATCTTTAGATTACGGTAAGACTCCTGAGTAGGCCTTAGGTTGGATTCCAGGGATAGGGTATCAATAGGTCTAGGTTTAAGATGACCCACAAAGTTAGATAACATAACGAAGCAACACACAAAAAAAAGGGGGGGGGGGGGCGCGGGGGGGAATATGGAAGCACTTCAAGAAAATTTATTCAAGT
>JANLJB010030543.1:0-26544 GCA_026212285.1 Bursera cuneata | reverse complement strand
CCGTTCACAACAATAATCAAATCAATTACATTTTTGCTAATAGACCATGTAAACGACGTACTAGCTACATTAGTATACATATTTTTGAAGTCCAAATTTCAAAATTAAATGCCTTGTAACAATTGCACATTAATGAAGGTAATCTAACATCATTCAATATCATCTCAAAATAAATCCAAAATTAAGGAAAATTATATCAAATATCTAAAATTAGGGGCTGATTACAAAACCAGTCAAACCTCTTAATTACTTGTAAATTCCTATCAAAAAACCATTAAAGATTCCAAAATAGCCTTAGTGTTATATAACCCACTCCATCTCTCTCTCTCCAGATCCGTCAGTCTAAGACATAATAATTAATAAAAATATTAATTAATTAAAAATAAAATAATATTTAACTAAATAACTATTTAATTAAAGAATATATTAATTAAATGTAAAAGTTATACAAAAAATAAAAATAAAAATAAATAAAGAATTGGCCATTAATTTAAATAATATTGGACCAATCAGGATAAAGGAGAAGGGTGGTAAGGGGCTGGTTGGATCGATCGAGATGAAGGGAAAGGGTGGTGTGGTGAAGGATAAGGTGAATGATGTGGTGAAGAATAAGGATGATGTGATGAAATGATTTTTAGAAGAATTTCATCGAGCAAAGGAGTGCACCATAAAAACTCTTCCAAAAAGCATGAAAAAACAATAGTTGCACTAAGTTCTGATTATACAATAACCAATTGCAAGAAATCTTGACAGAGAAACTCAAAAATCATTCACTCGAGCTTCTAAAAAACAATAAAAAATCAGATACATCACCAATTTCACATACGGTAGTGCACGACAATGGTGGTGTGAGCAAGAAAAGAGAGCAAATCACTGGCAGTGAACAGCGAAAACTGGGACAATAGTGGCCGTGGTGAAAGCGAGTAGGGAGTGGCAGTGGTGCACGACAATGGTGGGTTAGCACGCAGACAAGAGGAAAGGCAGTGATCGGTGCGCAACAATGAGGATAGCAGAGCTGGGCAATAGTAACATAGTGATGCAGACAGATTGTCGACAAAATCGATCAGTCCAGACAACACTAATCGATCCAAACCACTGAACTAGCTCAGGACCGATCAGTCTTGATCTGGATATACCAGTCCAGACCTCTAAAACAAATTAGGACAAATCGATCCTGATTGGTCCTTCTTTCGGTCTTTTGTGTTCCAATGATCTAGACCGGTCCGTCTGATCGGTCCTGATCGGTTTAATAGCCTACATATATGAGGGGGAGAAAACACATTTTTATCAGTTTATATAAAATTAAATAGGGATTTACAAATAATTAAGGGATATGAATATTTTTACAATTCATCCCTAATTTATATATTTTATCTAATTTCTCAAATTATCTTGCTTTGCCAGTCACAAAACCCATCACCCCTACGGCTTTCACATCAACTCTGGTCCTCACCAGGGCGGAAAGAACAGCCACGTGGCGGTCACAACACAAACCTGACGGTCAATGGCCCGACACCGACCAATAAAACCGGCACAACAACCGTTTCAGGGGAATTTTCACGACCAAACATGTCCCATCGTGCTTTTATCCAGAAACCACAAAAGCCGCCATCAGGGCAGGCAGTGGGGCCAACTGGGTGTTCGACACGTTTTCCAAAGATGACCTTGTGGGAGTGTATATGGTGTGGGCGCAGGATGTTTGTTACCATGAGGTTCCACCTTCTGCCCCAAATCTTGCAGGGAGGTGGAAAAATATGGCTGATCGTACGGTAGCTCAAGCTCAAAACCCACCATCGCATGCACAATAGCGTTGCAGAAACCAAAGATTATGTCAACTAAGAGGTACAACATGCAACAGGAAAGTATTAACTTGATCTTCGAATGATGAACTTTTTTTTTTTTTTTTTTAATGGTCTACGGTGAGAAATAGGCCATGAATCAAGACTTTAATTGGCCAATTAAAACCTAAACGAGGACGTTTAAATTGATTTTGAAGTTTGGTGAGATGGGTAGTTGTTATTTTGCTTGATCTTGATGGGGAGACAAGCAATGACGATGAAATACAAGAGGGACATAGGTGGGTGAGATGAGAGTGGACCTTGACCAAAAGGAAAAGAGGAGAAGCTTGAAATTGGCTAACCAAGTGAGAAACAAGGCAGTGATGCCAGTAGGGAAGATAGCGGAGAGGTTGAAGATTGGGAGGAGAGCAAGGAGCCTAAGCTTGCGTTTGAGGCTATCAAGTAGCAGTAACAGAGAGATGCCAAGCTGAGAACCATTCCTTAATCAAGTTAATAATTTCATCTCCCATTTTGGTTTTACTTGTTCTTCTTCCACCTCAATTTGTCAATTATCCTCCTGTTGAGACAGGAAAATGAGCGATCATTGATCATTAATAATTTCTTAAAATTATAGGAGAATTGACTTATACCAACTTTTATACACTATCAGTAATTTAGGTTATCAAATTTTGCACAAACACAATTTATATCTCTTTTACTTATGGTTATTATTTAAAAAAAAAAATCATAACAATCATTTTATATATGAGTTCTGCAATTGCTTACCTAACCAAACTCATCTTCATTTATATCAATATTTAAAAAAAAAAAAAAGAGAGAGACAAAATTTTAAACAATTCTATGTAATTGTCGAACCTAAAATTAGTAAACTATTCATCTGCCATTTACTATTTGTCTTCTATTTTAATTTTTTTATTTATAAAAAAGCAAACTAAGAGCATTATAAATAATTAACTAAATAAAATAATCAAAATTAAATTGTTTGTGAATTTGGAGTGTCATACATATTTTTGCAAGAAACAAAGAAAAAGAAAAAAAAATGGGGATAATATAGTTGTTGCCAATAAAGTTAAGGTGGTACAATGTGTTTGATAAAATCTATGAAAATTGAGCACTCCCTCAATGCCTTCTCATCCAAATTGCTTCTTAACAGTTGAGGGAAAAAGAGCCAAACGCCGGTCACCGCCACGAACACTACCGCCAATGGTCCTGAAACCATCGGCGGCAACTTCCACTTGTCGCCCAGTTCCTTCTTCAGCAAAACCTCAAGAGCTACACTCACTCCCTGTAGGACAAAAAAGCATGTCACCTCCCATGTGGGAGGCACACGTGCTAGATAATAATAAATGACCTCGTGCATTAGACCCGAGACCGCGAATGTTGCAACTACACTTGGCAATTGGGTCCACCTTTGTCCGATTATACAGCTACAGATACGCTGTACTGGGATGTATACGGTGGGGCGTAGAATACTTGTGACCATAAGGTTCCACCTACGGCCCCAGAAGTCTTGAAGTGAAGTGGCTAGATATGGTTCATTGAATTGTGGTTCGAGCTCAAAGCCGAAGACACGAGCCGGGATGGCACAAAAGGCTAGGACGATCTCTAGTTGAAGGTACAAGTGACAACAATACAGGGCCA
This sequence comes from Bursera cuneata, assembly GCA_026212285.1. NCBI lineage: Eukaryota > Viridiplantae > Streptophyta > Magnoliopsida > Sapindales > Burseraceae > Bursera > Bursera cuneata. Next base: position 23,104 of record JANLJB010030543.1, on the reverse strand, counting down.
AAACTACGTGGTGATGTAAATGTTGTTTGTAGTCATACACTGGAAGGAACAAAAGTAGAAGCACAAGTTTTATAGCTAGTAGTATTGACTTGGAAATTTCATGTGATTTTTGAGTTTCTACAGGTGGGTGTTGTTTGATTTTTATGGGAAGAGAAGCTACTAATACGAAATGGAGAAGTTTATTCGTTAGGGATAAAGGGCCTTGATCAAAAGCAAAAAGCAGGAGCTTGAAGTTGGCAAGCCAAACGAGAAAGAAGGATGTTACGCCGGTGAGATGGAAGGAGGAGAGGCTTAAAGGGAGGATGATGAAGAGGTAGAAGACAGGGATGAGGGAGAGAAGCCTTAACAGACCCTTTGGGATTCTTGATGTTATGTAATAACAATAGCTCAAAGATGTAATGGCTAGAATCCATACCTTGATGAAGTTTTTGATTTCACCTTCCATCTTTTCAGCCCTGCTTTGAAGCTCATCTTCCATACATCATCCATGGGGAGCAAGTCCCATCTCTAACGGCCCCTATTTAATGTTTGTATGTAAACCAATAGTATCCATTAATCAGTATTATTTATTAATATATATATTTTTTTTTAATTTTAATATCTCGTGTGGGAAATATTTTTTCTTACAATCACTCTACAGGGGGTCAACGCGTTGCCGTGCTAGTATGGGATCAAACAAGTTGTAATTATAATACACAGTGACAGCGCGCCATTATAAAAAATCAAAGCCTAGATCAAATTCACGTCAGTCCGAGTATATATTTTTTTATGGGCATGAGAACACTACGGCACTCACAATTTCCCAGAAACTATGATAGAAGGGGTATTTACTCTTTACCCCCTAAAAAATTTAAAAGTAATAAAATAAAAAATAATAAAGATATATTTTGTACACTAAATAATTTTTATAATTTAAAAAATTTACTAAAAATAAATAATTTATTAAATAATTATTAAATAATTTTACTTACTAAAAACTGTAATTTTTATGACCCTTTTAAACTAATTAACATTGTAAGAGCATTATCGATATTTTATTTACTAAAGTAATATAAAATATTTAAAAATTAATAAAAATTTACAAAAAAATAACAAAATATATTTCATTTATAAGATAATATTTACAAATTTAAATGATTTTAATAAATTTAGGGAGTAATTGTTTCCTAAAAACTAAATAATTTTAGTAAATTTAAATAATAAAAAGATATTTCATTTATTAAATAATTTTAGTAAATTAAGTAAATAAATAATTTACTAAGAACTAAATAATTAAAGTAAGTGAAATTATTTAGTAAATTTTTTAAATTTACAAAAATTATTTAGTGATAGAAATATATCTTTGTTATTTTTATAAATTTTTATTAATTTTGAAATATTTTATATTACTTTAGTAAATAAAATATTGATAATATTAATTAATTTCATAATATTATAAAAAATAGAGTCTATGTTACTTTATAATTAAGGGGTGGGTTTATTATTTTTGAGTATATAAGAGGGATGTTTACGTATTTATCTTTAATTTTTATTATAGTACCGTTAAATGTAATTAATAGAAGTTAAATTTTAAGAGGTCGGTATTAGTTTTATATTCAGTGAGATGTTTGACTTTTTTTTTTCAATTTTTTGGTGGGCCAAAAGTACATACCCCTGAAGAGAAGAAAAAATCATTAAAATTGTTCAGTTGATCACATTGTAAGGTTCATAACATTGAGATTGGAACAGTAACAAATGTATGTATGAGTCCTACATTTCGTCGCAGGTGCAATGACTTTGTGACAAACTTTATTATTTGAGTATGTGATGCGGATTCCGTGAAGGTGAGGTATCTCTAATTATAATACGCAGTGACAGTACGCCATTATAAAAAATCAAAGCCCAGATCAAATTCACGGGAGGTGAGTCCGATACATATTTACTATGAGCATGAGACCGCCAGCGCACGCACACTTTCCCAGAAAATATGATAAAGAAAAGAAATAATCATTAAAAATTGTCCACGTGATCACATTGTAAGCTTCATAACATTGAGATTGGAACAATAACAAATGTACGTACATGAGTCCTACATTTCGAACCAAAAGGACTGCATTCGCACTTTATTCTTGACAAAATCTACTGTAGAGAAGAACTCCCTAATGGTTTTCTCATCCACTTTGTTCCTCAACAATTGTGGCCAAAACAACCAAACGCTGGTCACAGACACAAACACCAACACCAGAGGACCCGAAACCAGCGGGTGCAAGTGCAGGCCCCATCTGTCAGTCAATACCTTCTTTGCCGCCACCTCCAGAACCATGCACAATCCATGTAGGATAAAAAATGAAGTCACCTCCCACGTGGGAGGTGCACGTGTTAGGTAATAATAAAGTACCTCGTGCATTAGACCGGAAACGGCGAATGCGGCAATCACAGCTGTCGCCGTTGCCCGCATGGAGCCGATGATGGGTGTACAGATGCGGCGTATAGGAGTGTATACTGTGGGGCGGAGAATACTGGTAACCATGAGATTCCATCTACGGCCCCAGAAGTCCTGGAGTGAGGTAGCAAGGTATGGCTCATTGAATTGTGGTTCGAGCTCAAACCCAAAAATGGCTCGGACGGGGGCTGCGCATATGGCTAAACTGATTTCAAGTTGAAGATATACATGGCAACAGTAAAGGACTAAGATGACTTTTTCATGCAAATATTGTTTATAGCTATATGCATGAAACAGTATAGCCAGAAGCACCGCTTTGACAGCCAGCAAAACTGGTCTTGGAATCGGTAGGCTAATCGTTGACTGATCTGGATTTTGATATGATTTTTCAGGCTTTTGTGTCCTGTGGTGAGATTGTTTTATAGCATGGGAATTTGTTGCTGTTGGTGGTTCCTGTTTGAGCTTTATGGGAAGACAAGCAACAGAGATGAAATGGAAAAGTTTAGGCGGGGGTGGAGATAAGGGGCCTTGATCAAAGGAAAAGAGCAGGAGCTTGAAGTTGGCAAGCCAGACGAGAAGGAAAGCCGTGAAGCCACCAAGATTGCAGGAGGAGATGTTCAAGGGTAGGATGATGAAGAGGTAAAAGACAGGAAGGAGGGAAAGAAGCCTCAACAGACCGGTCGGGAGTCTTGTTGCTATGTAATAACAATAGCATAGACAAGTTACAGCCAAGATCCATACCCCGAAGAAGCTCTTGATCTCACCATCCATATCTCTCTCCTATCTCTGTGCACCACCACACCTCTGTACCTCTCTAGTTTCTTTTTATAGTTTAATAGATAATGGAGACGAAGAGGCAAAGTCCATTCTACTTCGCGGGAATTCGTATTTTCTTAAGAAAAAATTTCAATAACCCCCTAATTAAATTTTAAGAATATTTAACCCCATATTTTTGTTAGACTAACACTTACCTTCAAAAACTCTTAAAAAACTAACTCTTATCCTCAAATATTTGAGGGATAAATGTTAATTTTAAAAAAATAACGACTAATTTTTAGAAATAAATATTAATTTAATAAAAATATGATGCTAAATATTTTTTTAAGATTTAGTTGAGGTCAGAATGAATTCCCCATTTTCTTACTCATATATTCGCACCACATCCTTTGGACCGCGAATCCAGTCATGATAAAGTTTGTGCTTCTGTAATTGACAATAAAAAACAGTTTTAATAACTGTCTTATTACAGTATTTAAAAAATTTTGTTTTGGAGAAGAATCTAATTCCTCCTTGAAAAAACACGGTGCTTATCGCATCCTCTTTCTTCAAGTATAAGTTAGGGAATTTTTTTAGGCACATCTTTGACTACTAAGCAGAAAAGTGATAACCATCTCATAAGAGAAATCATATAAAATAGATATAACTTCCTTGTTTACCTTAAAAGAGGCGATATGTAAACAGGAACCATCCATTAGAAACTAATATAAAGATCCTAGTACTTCGTACCTTGGACGAGTCGGTAAACATCTAAATTATGGACCCAACCAACCTCCGCTGCCCTGGTGCGGAAAAGGTAGGGAAGGACCAGGTGCAAAACCTAGGCCATATACAGGTTGGGGTGCTCTCGGATCATAAATGCTACTTCTATTCACGGTGGGTTGCTCAGACATCGAAGCACTCATCCTAGAGTGCTTATATTCATCCAATTGGGGTCTATATCGATCCATGGCTGACATGTTCATCCTGTAAGATGCCTCAGCTGCTGAGCCTAAATGCCCATAAGCACTAGATGGCAGTGCTCCCATCTGATGGGCAAATCCCGGGACAGAACCCACTACATCTTGCTCGTAACGTTGTGAACGTATACCTAAATCCCCCACATATCCAGTAAACCGCTCCTCCAAGTTGACACCTCCTGAATATCTGTGGTTCAAACTTGAATAGGGTTCATTATGGTTCATGTTGTACCTCCACCTCATGTCTTCAGGAATGCTAGACTGAGTAGTCCCACCATAAGCTTTTCCGAACTGCATATGTGAAACAGAGATGGCCGGCTCAAAATGTTGATAGCCATTGTTGCCAAATCCAGTATGTGAAGGCATCTCAATAGATTTGGATCGGCGACCTTCCAATGAGGATCTGCCCTCAACCACGTTGGCTGGTAAACAGTGAGGCGTACCCTTATCAGCAATATTTTGATAATCATTTTCACCGTATCCCACATTTGAAGACATCTTAATATTTTTGGACGGGTGTTCCGAAAAGGATCTGTCATCAATCGGCTTAGCTGGGGAACCTAGAGGCAACCCCTCGTATGTCTCATTTCCCATATGCCTTATACCATTCTGTTTATCCGAAGAAGAGTTTTCATGCATTCCTCCTCCAAGTTTATTCTTGCCACTCTTTCTCTTCCTGGAAGTCTTGATGGACCGGTTCTCCCTAAGACCATAACTTTCTTTGCCTTCACTTCCAATAATGTCCTCAGGGGAGCTTTCTTCGTCACCTGTCAGTATTTTTCTGAGTTCCTCCACCTCAATATTTTGCGAAGGAAGACCTGTCACCATGGAGGTATCACTGCAGTGACCATGACCATCCTCCATTGGATGATCAAGAATATGCGTTGGATTGCAGTTTCTTTCCAAATTGAATGCCTCGTGTTGCCTAGATATATGGCCACGCTTTTCAGCAATATCCCTGTGTCTAGCAGACCAATCACGACGACTCCAAAGAGACAGAGGTGGCGCTGTGACATTCCACTGATCAATTTGTTTGTCATTCTCATCAACAGATCCAGGCAGATAAAACGACTGAAAGGGAAGAAGATTCCAGAAAATACCACCATAAAAATCATATTAAAAGAAAAGAAATCCTCACAACTTAACCACAAATAAAGCATGCAAGGAATCCTAATTTACCTTTCCCGTTAGAAACTGATCATCCTCCCAGACTAGATCATAAGGTGTTTTCTTTTTATCTAACCTGGTGGAAGGAAACAAAAACAAATGCATATGAGAGAGTGGAAGGAAATAAAAACAAATGCGTATAAGAGAGAGGGAGCAACAGAGAGAGAGTGACAGATGCATGACACTACCTATCTGTTTCTGATGGAACAATAAGAATGAGGAGCTTCGGATTAAACTCAAGAGCCTTATTGATGAACTTATTTGCCAAAGCTGCCTTGACTCCAAAAGGAGGATTCAGCCCCATAATCTATTGAAAAGTCAAATTACAAAATTGTGAAACAGTTGCCAACACAAATATATCAATTGATTTCTGATTCGTATATTAGAAAATATCATATTCTCACCAATTGTGACCCTGGAGCCAACTCCTCTGGTTCAACAGTCATCCAATCTCTCTTCTCAAAATTAAAATCATTCTGCCAGAAAAAGAGGACATAAACAACAAAGTAATCATACAAGTTCTACATGCAAAAGAGAAAGAAAGGGCGATAAAACACTGTAATGATAATTTATATAACAAAATTAACAACAATCATCAACCAAGCAATGATTAGACTATTATTTAAAAAAAAAACTTAAGAGCCAAGGACAACCAAGTTGTTTTTTTTTTTTTTTAATTTCATTCTATCATTATTTGCAAAAACATTTAGCAAAATTAACGTCTTACCCTACAGTTCATTGCAGCTATTCCTAATGTATAACTAAACAAAGCCTAAGACAGTCCTATTCCTACAAAATATTTCATATTAAGAGCAAAACATAGTTAAAATAAATTACGTAGAAACATCCAAAGAAAAAGCAAGTCCACAATGTTATTAATTCTAAATATTTGAAATATTAGCTTTTTTTACTTCGGAAAACTTTAAAGGCCCACTCCACCCTCTTTTAGTTACATCCAAACAAAAGGGCAAGACTGTTTCAAACTGTGCTAAAACATGGCTCTGTATTGACATGGAATACACTTGTATTACAGCCAAGTCAACAATGTGGAGGTTACCTTTGCTTGCACAATGTCAAAGTTTTTGTATGAGCAGTTCTTCCCAGTTTCTTCCAGCTTTCTTTTCAGTAGGCAACTAAAATCATTAGCACCACAGCAGAAATCCACAATCTGTTCACGAGAAACTAAGAATCAAATTTTATAGACAAAAAAGAAAATGAAAAATTACAATATCATCAACTACATTAGGATCACTTAAATCTAACTTAAAATGCATATAAACAAAATGATGACACTAACACAGAAAAAATACATGTATAAACAAAAAGAACAAACTCAATAGCAACATTATTTCCTTTACTTAAAAAAAAAAGAGTGAAAAGTGCCTACAGCATGAGAATAGGCAAGAATGCCCGGTGACATGATAAGAATTCAAATATAATTAGCCATGTTGCACATAACTTCTTTAAGTATCCGCTTATAGTCCTCAAACCCAATAATTAATACCATCTGGATTCTAATGAATAATATTAATTTTCATTAATTTTCTAAAGTGATAAGGGCTTTGTATCTTTGTTTCAGTTACTAAAGAATCTAAATACTTGTTCATGCTGTACAAATAAGACAATATCAACTGGAGGAGTGTTGGATAAGAGAATATGTATTGCCACTAGAAAATGAATGCTAAGTATCAGTCTAAAGAAAGTTCTAATCTTCATTGGACCAAAATCTACCTATTAACTTGATCTATGCCAATTTCCAGTTGAGTCCACGTCATAATTGATATCATTACAAAAATAAGTTTCTTCTCCCTGAAATATTTCCTAGCTGCAACTAGAGGTTAAAATTTATCAGCAAATTTCAGTTTCTCCTCTCTTTTAAAGCACCCAATTTATAACCATTTTAGATTTCCTGTTTTTGGATGACTACAGATTGCATCATAACATTAAGAAATATCAACAATCCTCACCCATAACAACCATCTTTATATAAAATAGTATATTAGTAACAAAATGTAATGTAACGATAATCTGAACTCATAGCATGTCCCAGAAATACTTCATATTAATACAAAAATTGCAGTAAAATGACATATATGTAAATAAAAAAAACAATAAAATCATATACACAAGTATACAAATTCTTACCATATCTCCATCTTTTACATACCAATGTAGCCTATCAATTATCTGCAAATATGAAACCATGCTTCAGCATTCTACAATCTTGATGGTAGTGACTATACACACTATTTTCTATTGAAGACATTATGCTCTATAGAAGAAATCAAAAGTGAAGTTCCATCAACATTGATGGCAAAAGTATGAGAGATAATAGAAAAAGTAATAAAAATAACAAAGACAACAAATTTGAGGATGTGGCACAAAATATATAGTACTTTCAGATACAATTAATAACATAATTGACATGACATTGATGATAATAATGACAAGAAATCTTTTATCTGAACGTGAAAACACCTATAGATCATTGATGATAATAATGACAAGAAATCTTTTATCTGAACTTGAAAACACCTATAGATAGACATACTCCATTCATCCCACTAGGACTACCTGTACTTTTCTTTTTCTTAGCCTTCAAAGTTTCGTATCCTAAAAGCTGTCGTATTTTGTTCCCTTGGTTGCATAATTACCCCTCTACCAGTAAAGATTGTCCTCTATAGCTTCCCTTACCCCACAACTCACAACCAAACATCAAAGGTAACATTAATTATATAACTTTGAACCTGAAACAGTCAACAAAATAATTAAGTAATTCATTTTTCCCCCGGAAGAAGAAAAACAAATTTAGATCTTGTGAATTTAAAGTCGACTTAGTAAGTCAACATTTACTTTTCTATAAGTTCCAAAACAATTTAGCTAAAATAGTTGTATCCACTAACATATAATTTCCATCTCAACATAAAAAGTAGGATTTACATATCAGTAATTAGATTTTCCAAAACAGTAAGTAGTGGCAGAAAAATATAAAGGGCATGTTAAATTAATAAGCAAAAGAATTTAACAAATGAAGAATAGACTAAACCAATTATAATTTCAAAAACTCCTAGAGGAATGAAAAGGATTAACTCACCTCTTGAAGTTTCTCCACTTTAGTAAAGTGGCGACCAAAGGATGTATATCGCATGCCATAGAGAAAGGGTGCAAGATACACTTTGAGTTTGTTCTAAAGCAAAATGAAAAGAAAGTTTAAACAAGGTGGAAAGAATCTAACACGATAAACTCAAGTAAAGCACTGAAAAAGAAATGCGTATAATATCATGAGTCACACAATATGAATGAATGTGAAATAGACTTGCACTGTTTGAGCAAGAAGAAAATAGCATTATAGCCATTTAACAAAACTTCAGCAACCTAATTGAAAGAGTGAATGTATAATCCTGTAGAATTTCAATGATCAAAGTTTCATTTTTCAAGAGAATTAAATAATTACTACAATCAACAGAGTTAAGGACATAACTTTTCTTATATGCTAAATTTCAAGTAAAAGCCTAACAACAATAAATATAATATCGTGATTTACACAAAGGTTAACCATAAGCAATTAAAGGATATTTGACATGATGTGTCATTGTGTTTTGTAACAGAGATAGTTGAGGATACTTGCTCTATAAGCAGCAAATAGGCTTTAAGGCCAACTAACCCAGATCCATGTCACTACCATCAACAGTTATCAACAAAGCATCCTTGTTATCGTCTGTTATAATTTTAATACATAAAACTCAAACTTACAATATGATTAGAAAGGGAGGGCATGATTTAGTAATTTGCATTTAAGAATTTAATTAGAAAATAAGGTAAGATGACAATAAAAACTTGCAACACGCAGGGTGCAGTTAATACCCAAAAATCTGGTTGAAAAAGATATAAAGACCAAAAAATTTGTAACCCTAGAGTCAAATCAAAATTCATGATGCCTGATCAATGGAGTAAAAAGGCTTAAACACCTAAGTTCTTTTCTTTTTTCTCAGATAAGAAAACAAGGAGAACTCAAAAAAACAAATATGAGAAAAGAACTAAATGAACACAAATAACCCAAAAGGAGAAGCAATTCCTCTAAAAACTAAAAGATAGAAAAACCCATTAAAACCTTAAATGCACTATTGGCAATAAGGTAATAATAAGAACAGGCAACCACCTTCCATTTAAAGATCTGGTTGAGAACCTCAGGCTCACAAACAGCTTTTGCATCTTCAGTACTGCTTCCTTCTTCCTCTAGCTTCTTTAAAGCTGTTCTAACTGCCTGCATATGTATAAAGCACAAAATTATAAAGTATAAATAATTGAAAGGGAAGAAATAGAAATATAGTAATATACACCATGAAAATTATCCCTAATCTACAGCTATGATTTGCCTTATAAAAGCATATATACCTCAACTGAGCCCTCCACCTTTCCCATTGTGATGGTCTTGTCCACAACAGCTTTTAATGAGTTTGTATGAGTAGATGGAATTTTGTGCTTTTTTATAATCTCTTTCAAATTTATTGAAGAAGCAGCATCTTTCATCAAGGACAGCAGTCTACATTGCAATAAATAAAAAAAGAATAAGTCAACTTGCAACCACCATGTGCCTACTGCTCGCGAATAAAGTAAAATGCAAGTAATGAACTATTGCAAAAGCAACACTAAGATAAGCGGACCTTCTCTCTGAGTCAGGATCTAATGAAGGCAGCTCACTGCTCAACTTCTTCCTGCAAGGTTTAACCATCTCACTCTTTGTAGTTTCACTGTCCAGAGTATCCTGCTTTCCAAGCTTTGTTTGTTCAGTCCCCTGAGTCACATATGCATATAACCGATCACCAAGGGACTTTTTTTTTGCATCAGCCATGGAGGACCTATCAACTGATAGGACAGACTTCACATTTTCCTTCAGAGACTTCCTAGAAGCATCAGTTGGTTTCAGTTTCCTCAAGGGATTTGGCCCAGCAAGTAACCTCTCACTTGTTTTACTAGTTCCACCCTTTTCCATAGCAGAAGGCAGTGGTTTAGATTCTCTCCTAGCAGATTTTCCCTGAAAACTGACCTTTGAAGCAAGACCACCTTTCCTTGACATCTTTTTCTCCTTGTCTGCAAGTATTTTTGACAGCTGTTTTTTCTTTAGTCCCTCATCAATGTTCTTCTTTTGTTCAACACCAGGAAATTTAATGTGGTCTCTGATAGGAGTACCAAGTTCTTCATCAATCTCATGTTTTCTGGCAAAAGATAGATGGAAAAATATTTAGCAAGTTATAGCAAAACACACGAAGAAAAACAGCTTGTTTGATATACTTACAAGCAATATATTAGTATGCGATGGTTGGGTAACAGATCCTTCCAAGCTCTAGCTATTATAGCGTCTTCTTTTTCATCCTTGCTTTCCTCCTCATTTGCTTCCTCAAATCGAATGTCCCTGGTAAAAACATTTAAAAGCTAAGCTCTAAATATTAATGAAAAAAAAAAAAACATGTTCTGATAACTAGAACTAAATATTTTTTAAAGGAGAAAAAGGAAAGAGAACCACAGTACTTTGGCAAGCATTTCTGGTGATATGCTGTGGGACAGCGCCTGCACACAGCAAACTGCATCTCTGAGACCATCTTGTCTTCTCCTTGTTTACAAACATAGCACTTATGAAGGGGACATGTAAAACATTCTCCTGCGGCAATGCTTTTCCGAAGCTGTTCTGTAGCAACTTCATCAGACCCGAGAAGCAATTTTGAGACACAGTGTGGATGATAGAAATGACCACAGGTCGCAGAAACACAGGGAAAGACCTGAAAATTAATTAATCCAAAACTTTGAGCTATCAAACCACAGATCCATGTAATTAATTAAACAGAAACCTTCAAAAAACCAATCATATAAAACTTCAAGGTGGACAAACACACCAAAAAAATTATTAAGAGTTATAAGAACTGAACTCGATGACGCCTCGAATTTAACTATGATAGACTAAATCAATGTCAATAAAAAATTAGGACAAAAAATAGAAGGGGATTTGTACCAGTGAACCAGTGCAAATAAAGATTTACCTTTTACTACAGACCTAAAAGGTTCTCCAGTGCTCAGAACGTCAATAGTAATGAATCTACTTGGTTTTTTTTTTTTTTTTAAATACCAAGTGGGTGCATAGAGTTTAAAGTAGGGGAAACAGGTGTCAAACTAATAGTGCACACTGTTCAGAACCATATAAAAAATATCCAAAGTCAGTTTCTTTCAGTAGATCTAAAGTTAGAACATCTAGCTTCCCATTTATCTATCAGAGTTGAAAAAAGATAAGAACTAAGACAAGATAATGCACTCATGAAGAAATGTAGAGTAACATTGATGAATACAAATAGTTGATGAACTTGAAACAATGAAGCCACTGACTCGTGTGGATACATGTGCAGAGTATCAAACTACATCATAACTACCATGCAAAACTTCTTGGTAGAAAATTATGCATAAAGGACAAAGAAAAGAAAAAAAAAGGGAACACGAAGTTTTCAAATCCCCACTATATCAATGATACACAAAAATAATTGAGCAAGAAAGACATATATTCCTCACATTTTAAGTAATCAAATAGCCAACTTATTTTTCCATAATATCAGATTAGATTCACCCAATAGCTTTAAAATCTTGTTTTCAAAGAGGGAAGTGCAAGGAGCCATAAATCTGAACTAGATTGTGACAAAAAAAAATATTATTGTGATTTGAAAATAACAACTACCCAAAAAAAAAAAAAAAAAAAAAATAATTTAATACATNAACTACCAAAAAAAAAAAAAAAAAAAAAAAGAATTTCATACATTTATAGTGGAACCTAATATAAAATGGAAACTAGCAGTCAAGCTGATATCAAAGTCATACCTCCGCACCAGAAGCCTTATCAGAAGAGCCTAACCTCCCACAAACAAAGCATTGGTGCTGCTTATATTTACAATTATTACAGAAAAAGTTCTGAATTGCCTGCCAAGTTATAAGGAAAATAGAGTTAAAGATGTGGATACTAGAAAACAAATAAACTACTAGGTAAATGAGAAACAATAGCATACTTCCACTTCATCTTTAGTAAGGCCAAGAGATACGCAATCTTCACCATCCTCTATAGTAGCATGAAATGACCTCATGCACCTCCCTTCACAACTATAAGATATCAAAAATCAAGTGCATAAAATTAGACATGAAAATACAAAAGAAGACCAACCACTAAATTACCTAGCAACCCATGTATTAAGAAAATCATTTTTATAAAGAAAAGATGTTTCATTCAGTCCAAGCTTCATTTCAAAGTAGAACTCATAAAAAATTTCACATCATGTTAACATTTTTAGAGGGAAGTTGTGATTTGACTAAAATTAGCGATACAACTCAATTATGATGTACAGAACAACAAGTGAAATGAGCCAAATAGAAAAATAATCTTGTAAACTAGCTCGAATAAGCTTGTTTCAGCGGTAATGATTACTATGACAAGATACCATCAATTATGCCAATGATTTTGAGACAAAAAATCAATAATTATGATAACAACAATGGTGATGATAATGATGAAGAATACACAAAAGCTTTATCCAAACTATAAATATAACTAAAGATATTAGTTTACACACAAGAAATAAATCGCAAAGTAAAAGTGTCAATGACGTGTAAATAGATGAATAACCAACAAAAAAACCCATACCATAGGAGATTACCGCCATTATCACAAATTGAACACACAGAATCAAATAAATCCTCATCCTCATTGCAGTCATCTTCCCCTATGTCATCAAACATATCTTCCACCACATCATCAACTATAAATTCAGATACTGCATTTTGAATATCCTGAAAAATCAGTCAGCGAAACTTGATCAAACAATATGAAATTTTGAAAATAAAAACAAGAAAAAAGGGAAAATTATTAAAACAAAAATATGCCAAGAATGAAAAAAGGAAAGCACAAGAGAAAAACCTCATCCAATAGTTTCCTCTTTCTTGGCTTCTCCTTGAGAAATTTGAGCAGAAACTGTTCATGTCATATAATTGCCATCATAAACTTGATAAGATGCTCATTGTCACATTACAATTGACTGAGAATGAAACAGAAAAGATATGCAAACCTGAGACATTGCTAAAACATCATCCCTTGACAGAGCTTCACTAACCAAATCCATGTGGTCCACCAAATCATTCTGCGAAGGCCTTAATTCAAACGAGCTACAAAAACAAACAAAACCATCAAAACAGTACAGACAAAGGCCAAACAAGATGAAACTGAATTTTTTCACAAGTTAAATTATACCTGAAACTCTTAGACAAGTAATCCCAAATAGATTTCTCAGTTGCTTCTGGATTTCTCTTTGCATATGAAAGGCAATGCACGGTAATCAATATTGTCCTAATAGTTTCCTGAAAGCTTTTCCTTGGTTTTTGAAGTTTTATCCAACTTTTTTCCTTAGAAAGCACTGATATCTCTGGACTAACATTTGTAAGATCAAATTTCCATGCGATTACATGCTTATAAATTTTTTGGAGCCCGTTATCAGCAGTCCCATGCAAGAATATATGTCTTTCGTTACCACTGGTAATCTCATTTTCACTCCATTGAATTGGCAAAACAGAAAACGAAATGGGCTCATCTCTTTCATCTACAAAATGGTAATTGGAGACTAATTGTGGCCCGACCTCTGACTCATCATCTGAAGACGCCATAATACACCCTTTACTCTAATTTAAGCCTGAAACAACACATAAGAACAAAAACCTAGCATTCAAAAACTGCAAAGACCTAAAGAAGTAAAGGCAACAAAAAGTAATCGTACAATGGCTCAGTTCAAGCAACCCAAATAACCAAAATTGGCCTAACATGAGATGCAAAGTTCAAACAAACAAATAGAAAACGAAAATAGAAACATTTCAAAATGATAAACAAAAACATCCACAACCACAAATCTTCTTTCTTCCTTCTTTTTTCATCAATCCTCTCAGCAACTAAACAAAACATTAGGGCTTCACAAACCACAAACGGGAACAATGTAACACGAATAAGGGAAGAAAAGAAAAAAAAAAAAACAAAAGAAACATGCAAAAGCAGACAAATTCAACATAAAAATGAAATTAACAAATAACAAGTAAATTAAGGTTCCCATCACGCACAATTATTTACCTGAAACGGTGAAGTTATTTGAGTTTTCTGTTTCGCAGTTTCTTAGATACATATTTGATGCTTTTTTTTTTTTTTTATAGACAGGCTAACGTGGCAAAGGCTAACGAAATCTCTTTAACTTTTCTTTATTTTTTATTTTTATCTAATCTTAGTATATTTTCTCAGTAAACAAACAACCAAACCAAAAAAGAAAAGGGTTTCGATCACAAAGAGAAATCAACTAAATGATTCAACAGTTACCTGGTCGGTGAAATTACTATGTTCTCCAGTCAAGCGTTCAATGTAAGTTGAATGAGCGAAGCGTTAACCATTAACGAATGGAGAAGACAAAGCCTATAAGTTACAAAATCCAGTGAGAATCCTAGTCCAGCTAGAACAGAAGAATTTGATGAAATACAATTAAATTTATTTGTTTGCTCTAATGATTTCTTTTTCACTATAATCGGACTAACGTGGCAACGCTGGGGCCCATTGTAGTCTCACCAAAGATCTTCATCCTACGGCAGAGATATAGTGGGACCTCAAAGTCAATGGTCTAGATCTCAAAGCTACGGAGAGCTGTCCTACGCCCTTGTGAAATAAAAGGTTATATTCTTGTTTTTAGGGATTTCTTCTGCTCCTCTTCCAAAAAGATAAATTAAAAAAAAAAATTCTGATATTTAATTTAAAAGCGAAAGTAAAATCTGAAAATAAGAAAGAAAATCACATTTTAAAATTTTATATTATTTATTAAAAAAATCGTACGAAATTAAAACAATGTTATTTTTTAACTGTATTTATTTATTTAAAAAAAAACACATTTTTCAAAACACAAATTTGTATTATCATTATAAAACTTCCACGAATTAAAAGGTTGTGATCTCCTTAGATTTTAAGATTTTGTTAGAATTATTAATTGAGGGAACGTTTTAACGTATAAATACGAACGGAATCGTTCTGTTTAAACTTGGTAAGCAACGAAATCACAGGATCAAAATTCCCTTAATTCAAAGAAACCCTAAGAATTTGATGAAATAATCCTTGTCAATTTAAAATAATATCAATATTCAACAAAATGACGTCGTTTATATGTCAACTAATTACATCATTCAACATTACTGGAATGTGATTATCGTCAAAGAATACAGTTAAGATACGGTCTACCTATACGCAGAAAGAAAATGTTGGAAAAAAAAAAAAAAAAAATTGCAGCATCTCTTTCTTTATCAAGTATAACAAACTTCACAAAATTCTTTCTTTCTCCTGTGTTTTCCAGGAAGGAGAAGACGAGCGTATATTTTGCCTAAATCTATAAATGTGTTCACTTTTTTTCTTCTCTACCGTGTCCGATCAAATACAAGTAGGTGCTTGTGATACAATGTACATTATCCAGCAAGAGCGTCCTCATTCTCAAGTTGTGACGAGACTGTAGAGTCAGAGGCAGCATCGTCGATATTCAAGTTCGAAACCTCACCGCCGAGAGATGAGGTTTCATCTTCACCACTGATAGAGGGTGCTGGGGATGCCTCAGGAGTAGCAGTGCTGTGGCCATTAGCAGGGGAGGAGGAGGGAGATGACTCTGCCTCTTCCACCTGCTGTTGGAGGCTCCAGTACATTATGCTGGCGGTTAAAGTGAGGATCATCTTCTGGTTTACCTGCCATTATATCGGTGAAAAAGAAAATCATCAAATTGAATGACTATGGACTCGACATAATCCCATTATGGTTGTATTCATACCTCCATGATGTCCTCAGGCAACAAGAAAATGGAACAGCCAAGCTTCCGGGCCACACTGATTATGTATGTAGCATTCAACCTCTTTTCCTCATCTGCCATATCAAATATACCAACAACGAGAAGAGTGAGCTCAAACCTTCATCGTATTTTTCTCAAATGACAAAACGCAATTAAATGAATCATAGTATGATAATGAATTGAAATCAAAAGTAATAGAAGAACCAAATTCGACCACACATCTTTCCAACTTCTCAGAGATAGTGGTAACTATTCATAAATCAAAATGTAATTAAGTTACAAGATATCATACCACTTTCACCCTTGGTGACAAGATTCCAGTTCACCACCCTTGGCTCCACGGAGCTTAGAAGTTCCAGGAAGAATAATCCACTAGAAAGGCTCTTATCCTGAGGAATCCCAGTAGAAACAAGTAAATCGTGGATTTAAATAAGATGTAACAACACTAAAGAAACAATGCCAAATTTTGTTAACCTTGAAGCTCTCCATTTGAGAGGTCCTGCCTGTACTCTTGACTTTTTTGTTTGCCCAATTAAGGATGTATGCATCAGTAATCTCCTTCCCCTGGGAGCGGGATCTCAAGTTCCTCAATAGTTGAAGCATATTAAATCTCATCAACTGCCATAGGAAAGCTGAAACAGATGCAACAAAATTTGAGCTTTGAACGAATAAAAGCTTTCTTGCAGTAGGTTTTAAATTCATTTTTAATGACAAAGGTCTCAATTGCATGGATAAAGAGAAAGGCATTACCAAGTATGAGCTTCTTATTTCCTTGTACTATATCATTTCCACCTACATTCACAAGCGAAAATTTCAATTGCTTTCCAATCCTTATAACTTGGTTGCAATTCTCTACTTTTCTAAATGGCATCTTAATTGGTGGCTTTGATGCGTGCTTCCAGTTAACTGATCCAGGGGAAACCTTGTCCAGCACTTCTAGAAGTATCCATCTGCATGCATAATCAAAATATTAGGATTAAGCAACTATATTGCATCAGCTCCAAAGTTAATTATCACTTACGGTATTGAAAAATATGGGCAAACAATAAACTATAAAATTCAGCAATGCTGCACAAAAACAGTCCACAAAGTATTAATAGAAGAAGAAGCTATGCATGATCCCCCATGTGACCCCACCCCAACAAGAAAACAAAAGACAATCTCCACGCTTCATTAACTACAGTGATTAATTCAAATGTCTAGGCGACCAGTTGAAATCTTTCATACAGTATGACATATTGAATCACTGAAAGGACTTGCAGTTGCACAAATGCAGAAAGTTTGTGTAATTGCAAGCATTTCTAAGAAGTAAACACTTACCCATTCCTGACATCCTCAAACACATTATTACAGTAAGTAACAACTCCAAGACTGTTAATCCATAGTCGAAAGCATCTCTCTTCTCTAGATGTTAGCACATCATCTGTCATCATCTCTGCAAAGGAAACTTTTTGGCTGTCCGTGGTCAGGCCACTCCTGCAGACAGTATAGAAATCCTACTATTAATTACTAAAGACAATGGTATAGGCTACATGCTTAAAGTTTATTCTAATAACTTCTACATAGCATCATGTTCAAGGAAAGAAATCTTCTTCGAAGGTTTCTAACCAAAACAAAAAGGAATACATAGAAGATGCAAAAAGTCCCAATCATCCATATTTAGTATTACAGTTTTTCACATTTTCGACCTTTGATGAAATATCTGTGCCACAAATGCAAGATTCAAATTTGCTGATCCCTCAACTATGTCTTTTGGAGTTAAATATCGTTTGCAGTCCATTCTTTCCGCATGGTCAAGTACCAACTTAGCCCTTTCACTGGGATCCTTTGTATCCAATGTGGATGGACTACAGTGCTCTGGTGCGAGAACATTAAGCAGGTAAGCATAAGCCTCACCATCCTGCATGTGTGTAAGCAGAAGTTATCAATATAAAAATATCTTAGATCATATTTAACTATTCATGTAAGACAAATCTAACTAACTAATACTTAACTGATTGCAGGAAATTCAGAACATGTTTACATCCCATTACAGAGAAATGCTACATTAAATGTATTAACATGCAAATGTCTAACTCACAACAACATAATAATCAATAGTGCCATTACTACCAGATGCACAAGTTACGAAGCAAAATACCTTCAAATCAGAAGAAAAATTTGTAACAGGCTTCTTGTATCCAGCCTTTTTCAGGTGGAAATTCATCCATTTTAGTAAGACCTTCTCAGGGGCCAATCCCATGAGCTCCTCAACATCCTGCAAGATATAAAATGCATGATCAGATGTGGACACATAGCATTTCCACAAATAAATTTTCACCGGACAAATTGAAAACAGTGAACAAAATTTTATTACATTGCTGTCTTCCACCAATTCCACAAGCTGAGGTGTCTTCTTAAGGTTGAGATCTGCTAGCAGTTGGATCTGAAGGTACCACAGTAAGCAAGTAAGAGCCCAGAAAAATATAGTAAATACATAAATAAATAAAAAAATAAGGGAAAATTCGTCCGTCAAAACAATCACAGAATCCTCATGTTCAAAAGTTACACAACTCTATGTGAATCAGTATTAAAGATGAAGTCCAGATGCCTACCTTTATAATTTGGGAAATCAATCCAAGTACCAGATGAGGCTAAAGAAAAACAAACAAACAAAAACCCTCAGTGGATTAAGACAATGCAATTCAACTCATTCACAAAATCTGAATAAGTTACACATACCCTTCCTTCAACCAGATCTTGTGTACCAATGTTAACCACTGTGCATCCAATAGCCTTTGCAGAGTTAAGGCAAAGAGTGTGATTCTCATTCCTCTCCCAGGGGTTGAGTACCCGTTTTGTATTAATAGCTCGTTCATCTATTGTTCCCGGAACAGCAACATTGATCAGCTTACTGCAGAAAACAGCAAGATAAACTCAAAACCATGATGAAAGTACATCAGCTTTATCCGACATGGCACGGTAGAGTAGAATTAAGCAGACCCTGCTTGAATACCATAGAAGAACTCCATCTTTTGCGAGATTAAATAGATCATTTGAAACTGGGTCTAAAGGAAGAAACTGCTTCAGGAAAGGATCATCCCCAAGATAGCTGTTTATGTGAGCAACATAAGAAGCTTTTTCAGATTCACTAATTGTGTGAAGAAGGGTGGTTGTGGCAGCCTTAAGAAATGATGAAGAGTTCTTCGCACTACCCAGTTTTGTGGTTGCTCGACCTTGCAAATTGAGATACGCCTGCACATTCCATACGGTTAAACATATTATCTACCACCATTTTATCCAGAATGAATGTGATCCAGAAAAAATAAAAAACTATAAATTATACTAAATTAAAACAAGATAATTCAATACCATTACTTACCTTCAGGAAAGCTTCAAAATCGATCTCATTGCTTGTGTCAGCATACGACTCTGCCAAGATCCCCTTGATATCCTCCTCCGTGAACATTGTACTAAAAGCCTTCAATTTCACCATCAAAGGTGGCAAATCTTCCACAGTAACTTTGCCATTTTGATTTTTCATCGACATGAACTAAAAAAAAAAAAAAAACCCAAAAATAAAAGACACACATCATACTACAGCTGCACAAATACCATATAAGTTCGCGCATTCAATTAAATAAGAAAACTGACAAAGTCGTTTGATTCAAAAAATAGACTGATAGAAATTGAACCAGACAAACTTACATTGGAGTTGAGGCTGCGAAGCTCAAACTGTGTGAACTGGCTTTGAAGCCATTGATCGGAGACAAGAACTCCAACATATCTTGACATCTCCGTGAAATTCAAACACGGAGACCGCAACTATACTCTGTCCCTTCTTCCCAACTAACACTAAACAGAAAAAAAGAAACTCCCTGCAAAATATTAAACTGAGATTCCAAAAACCAATACCACGTTCAGACAATAATCCGCAATTAAATCACCAATTTATGTAGCTTAGCTTGCATTAACACCAAAATTCAAAGCAAAATCAGACAAAAATGAAAAGACAAAGAATCTGAAAAACACCCAAAAACAAAAACAAATATATACCATAAAACATTTACAACAACTCTTTGTTACTAATGTGCCATAAATAAAACAAAGAAAAGATCAAATCCTATCAACAATAACATAAAATCAATGAGAACCAATCCGTATCTGGATAAAAAAAACAGTATTCAATCAAAGCACAGAACAAAAGCACAACTAACAGACTCAAAACACATGAACAAAAATGAACAATATAGAATAAAATTAACCTACTAACAAATAACAAGCATCTAAAACTACCGAGATACCAGAAATGAAAATACGATATTCAGAACATTAAAAAAAAAAAACTACGCGGAAATCTAGATAATAAACTAGCAACAAGAAGAGGAGCTACTTTAAACGAAAAGAAACACGTAATAAAAACATTTGTACTGAAAACCCAAGTTCTTCATCTCCTATACCGAAAATGAAACAGTAGGCATCACATAAAACGTGAAAACAAAGAGAACCCAGAGGAGCATACCTGTAAAAAAGAGAAAAAAGGATTTCTGACGTTCAGTTCCTTTCGGGGTTTGACTCTGCTTCAAGATGTCTTACAGTGCACGAAAAATAACGAAAGGGATCATTATTTTCTTCGTGGATGAGCAAAGTGAGAGAGGTTTTATTACCATAGAAGAGACAGCGAGGAGCATACTGGCTTTGAAACTCGTTTGATGATGAGTTCGGTAGTTGCGCGCGTATGGTAAAAGAGAAGACTCGCTTCATCTGCTTGACAGCTAAGTAGATTTGTGTGTACACGCATTTAGATTTTGGGATCTTGTGCAAGTACTTTTGTTTCCATTCAGTACTTACCCGTCTACGATTGGTTAAGCAGACGGTAACTCTACGCACCGTATCATTAATTACTCTTTCATGGTAACTTTTTATTTTTTTTTTAATTTATTAATCTAATCAGTCATTATTAAGTTTGGTTTTTACACTAAATGGTTTATATTATTAAATTAAATCTTTTTATGATGAAACTATATTTATATAATTTTTGAGGAGTAAATGGTGCAATACCATCGATATACAAGTAGTGAACAATTGATGTAGAGTAGTGAGCACATGTGACATATATTAATTGAGATTGAGATGGGCCATGGGTAGATCTTTGTATGTAAGCAATAAATATGATGGCACATGACATAGCCATGTCGTTATTATTAATGAAGCATATGAGGGTTATCAAAAAATTTGCTAATTAAATAAATAAATTAAGGTTAATTAATAGAATTACGATTGGCGGGTAATAAATTAATAATCAACATTCATAGGGAAAAGTTGTTAAGATGAGTAAATCTAAACTTTACTTCTGGGTGAGATCTGGTAGGGCCCTTACTAAAACTTCTAGAGAAATACAAGACCCACAAATCTAATCCACAATGGGACGGAGGCAGCAGCCAATGATGGGCCAATCTTATTACAAATTGTGAAAGAGTTCACATTTCTTTATCGCAAGCTTTTAGGCCAATCCCAATTGTTAAATGGGAAGATTGAAAAAGTGATTGGAAGAACGTTAGATGTCATGTAATAAAGAATCATCATTAGTTGGATTATTTGCAAGAGTTGTATCCTTTAATGGGGAATTAGAATTACATGTTAAGTTGGCCTAACCGACCAAACCGACCGGCTTTGGCGACCAAACCGACCAGCTTTGGCTCTCCCCATGTGTGCTGCTGCACAACATTCTCTACATTTTGGCTTTTGGGATGAAACAATCTCTGTGAATATGATTTTATGGTTAAGAATAACATTGGGTTGCATCTTGCATGTGTTGATTGACTAATGAGATTGGATTTGGAGGGCTTTATTGTTTTTAATTTTTGTTTAATATTTTATTAAAAGGCTGCCCACTAATTAAGAAGATTTGTATGCCACCGAGAGGAAGATAGAAATCTAAACCAAATCCCCTTCTTCTTACACTTATTATTTCTTCGACTGTACTTACACAGCCAGTGTGGTAAAGTCAATTCTTTTGAGAATTGTATAAATTTCAACTTTATTTGATAAGGAAATTTATCATATTCATATATGTCTTTTGCTATAAAATTTGTGCTTGTGTTTTTAAAACAATCTGAAAAATAAGTTATTTGAATTATAAAATTTTGATATTTAAGTATGATACATTTTCGGTTATTGTTAGTGTCCAGCTTTTCCATCATTTTTAGGCGTTGAACTTACATTAAAGTTTGTACTTCGAATAATTTAAATTTTGTTAGAGAGTTTGAACTTGATGCTTGGTTACCATGAAAGAGGCTGTGGTACCTGCAAAAGACATTCTGACACTTAAGTAAGTGTATATAAGTTAACCATAATACTATAGGGGAATTTACTCTAACCCCCCAATTAGATTTCATGAAAACACTTAACCCCACACTTTTATGAAACTAACACTTATCCCTCAGAAAATTACCACTGTTTTCTCAAAACTAACACTCACCCCCCAAATATTTGGGGGTAAATATTAATTTTTTAAGGGTATTTGGGGGGTAAGTGTTAGTTTAGTAAAAGTGTGGGGTTAAGTGTTTTCTTTAAATTTAATTGGGGGGTTATTGTAATTTTCCCTAATACTATAGATACAAAGTCTGTGTTAGATATTTCATATATGAAATACAATATAAAGATCTTGGATTATCATGTTAATCACAAACAGTAATACGGAATATAAAATGATTAAAATATACCTGAATCCATTGATAAGATCCCTTGTTGTCTACTTTGTCTTTTGAGAGTAGGATCACCCTAACAACTATTCCTCAAGAGTGTCTCACGATGGTTAGAGGCACATAAAATGTTGTAGGTTAGAACCCTTTGAGTCTCTCGTTCTTTTATAGGCATCCCACCATCAAGGAAACCGAAAGACACATAGAAAATGTTAAAGATAC
>JANLJB010030542.1:0-18481 GCA_026212285.1 Bursera cuneata | reverse complement strand
GACTCCTATGAAAAATAGGATTGATAGAAGGAATAGGAAAATTAGAATTATAGTATCAACAGGAGTTCTACTCCTATTATGACTAAAAGACCTCTATATTCTACTATAAATATAGAGGCTGTGATCTCCCCTTTTGTACCCTTAATTTCATAGTGAAATTTTCTCTTCTTCTCTGCCCGTGGTTTTTCCCCGTCTTGGGGTTTTCCACGTAAATCTTTGTGTTGATCCTAAATATTTCATTCAGTTCTCTCATTGTTATTGCATTAAATCCTAACAGATCCCAATAGAAATTATTATTGAAGCAAAGACTGCAAAATGCAAAGATTGTATAAATCGAGGAGAATTCATTGAATTTGATTATGTGAAGACGAACCTGAAAAGCGTTTTTACCTAATATTTCTGATTTTTCTGTCTCTGAAAAGAGACCATTCAAGTAAACTGAGATGGCATTTGCGTAAAAATGTGTAAAGAGGAATATAATTAACAAAACCAATATAAAGGATGGTCTAAGTTCTTTTGTTAAAGAAAGTAAATATCAATTTTTCTGGAGATGTGATCCTAAATTCACTAATTTAGAGCTCCATAAGTGCTGAAATTCAAAACTACTGGTTATGATTCAGCACGCAAAGTACAGGAAAGCAAGGAGCAAAAGTGCATTATGACAGAGGAAAACAGAGGACAATACAGTATGCCTTATTATTGAATAGAAATACTTACCTTCTCTTCTGCAAATTTAGCCCAAAATCGTGCCATGGCTCTTTGATAAGGATCTTTAGGCAGCAATGGTCCATGAGATTTTCTTTCGATTTTACATTGACTTGAAGTTTATGTTTATGATGCTTTAATTTTCTCTTTAGAAATTAGAAACCTTGTAGACCGTGCCATTGTGGACGTAATTGGACTCGTCACATCTACTAGACAAACTAATAAAAGTCCACGTGTAGCGTTGGTGAAGAATTCTTTACAAGGTAATTGAAGACGGAAAAGAGACAAAGTTTAGAGTCATCTTGTTTTGATGTTAGCCATCCCATTACTGCACATCAGAGCATAGAATGGGATGAACGTGATTGAAACTCTAAAATTATTGTACCATAAGACACAAAGGAAATCACAAGGAAATTTAAGACGGAAAAGAGACAAAGTTTCGAGTAAAAAAAGTCAAGTCTCTTAATGACCAATACCTTAAGATTATGGCTCCATACATATCAGCTTTAATTCTATTACGATTAACCCGTGGACCAGCTTGCATCTATTGTCAGATTTTAAAAGATTCGAAATCCGAAATGAATCACCATCACCGCTCCTTTAGTCAAAATTGGAGTGCCGTGCTTCTCAAAGCTTAAAGCTTGAAAGAGGAAGGAAAGAGCATTTTATTAATTTTTATTCACAGTTGTTAACGTATGCTGCAAGCTAGCTTCAGGCCCAGATACTAATTATAAGTTAGGCTTATTTGTAAGGGATCTCAGATCAACTCTCTCTGCTTCCAACGACATCCTCAATCAGGGATTTTCAAGCAAGTATTTTTTAATTTTTAATTTCTTCCTATGTACCAAAAGTCTTTGTTTCTATTGCTAAAAATACCATATAATATTATTGTTATAATCCTGTTGAAATTATTAAATATTTGATAGATATCTTATGGATTCTCATAATGAGAGAAATTGATGCCTGTCCATATTTTGTTTTAGAGTTAGAGGCATGTTATGATCCATCATTTTTATACAATATTATTTACTTAGATTTCAAGCATCGCTACTGCCTTGCCGATTTCTGGGCATAACGGAACCTTTCCACCACCAGAAGCAGGTGCTGTAATTTCCAGTACCGTTGGAACACAGCTGCCCCATGACAGGTACCCCTCTATCTCTCTTTGTCCATGCAAAAATTGATTGTTTGATTATGTCTATTGTTGCTCAGAATGAAAATTATATTTGCATTCTCCAGAAAAATGCGTATTGAATCGATTGATAGTTCTAAGTCTCATTAAGACTATGTAGTGTGCTGTTATGTATGGTGTGTATAAAAGTTGTTCAGTGTAAGCTTAATTTGACGAGTCTACAGAGACGCAGCATGTTTGATGTGTTAAGCTTAATTAGAGATTGGTTTAATTTATATGTGATGATTGGTTTGTATATATGTTGATAGGATGGTTCCTTTGATGAAGATCAAATGGTTAGATTTAAAATCAAACGGTACAAAGCATTCTTCATACTTTTGGATGACCGATTAAACCTTCTAAACCCTAGGTCTTCTAGGATTCGACACAAAATCCCTTCAAATAGACACGGGTGGGTGTGTTGAGCATGTGAAAACAATTCCACATCATTAAAACGAGGCTAGAATGGTGAAAGGTGAGTAATTTCATGCAAAAGATAAAAAAGAAAAACAAATTTTCTTGTTGAAACCGTATGCATGCACTCAAAAGAGAGCAAAACGTGTGCGTTTTGTGAAGAGATGAGAGGTGGCTTTAACAAGTTAGAGGAGAAAAGAATGAATTCATACTTGGTGTTACAAAAATCCTTAGCCATCAAATTACTCATTTGCCATTTCATTAAAATGAGTTAAAACTTTGCTTTGCAAATGGGCTAAGGGCAATTCCGTCTCAACAAAATTTCCACTTAAGTCCAAGTGCATTATAGGCTCATTGTTTCCCAAAAATAAGCCCAATTGCCAAAGCTTTTGTTAAGCAAATCAAGCCCAATAATTCTCCAAACCTTAAATTTTTAACATTTAAACAAAATCCAATTAGAATAGGTACAACCCATTTTAATTAAGTTTAACTCACACACACAATTGCACGTACATCTGTTCATAATTACAATTTAATCCAAGAAAAATATCAAATAGATTCAAATATTTGTAATTTTATTTCTCAATCTTTAAAAGGTATTTGAAGAGAATTAAGTGCAATCTTAGGGACCTAATGGATATATTTAATTACAAGCTCTAACATATTGCTCTCAATACTCTTATATCTCATAAAAGTAATGGATTTAGTTTTTTAACTGTGCACGACTCCACTATAGGCACAGAGCTATACTCTTGAATTAAATATTTTAATCACAAGAAAACTTAATAATTTTAATCTGATTAAAATTAATAGTCAAAATTTTATCTATTAAGCAAGAGATATATAGATACTCATATGGGATATTGAAAATTGAAGCTGTGTTAAGTTACCATTTTACCCCTCTAATACTTCTTAACCATTGAGATCAGTTTAACCTAATGAATGAATTTAGTTTAACGAACTCATTTTATTAAACACTTAGCTAAGATTCATCATTGAAGACCTTGAAAAATCCATAAGACGGTATCCCTTAAATGTCTAGAGTCGTGAATTCCATATTTATTAAATAGTATTCTTTGTTTCACAGAACGTATAGTTTCAACTAGCTAAGGTATTGACCTATGTTTATTAAGGTCTCACTTTCTATGCTAATCAAAGACTATAACCTCCAATCCAAAGTTACACTACCTATTTAGGATTAAGGTATGTATGTCCAAGTTACTCGGTTGTGAAGTTTTATATTTACAGTAACGACAATTATAGTGAACAATAAACCTCACATGGCCCTATTCAATGTATATATTATGCACAAGTGTCTTTGCCTTTAAGTCTCCACTTTAATGATTTGAGATTTGTCTTCCCCACATAGGTAAACAACATAATAACCTTGTTCAAATAGAGAGTCCAACTCTATTTATAGATTATGAATAATATTTGAGCTACAATTAAGTTCTGGGTCTCCCACCTTATATAACCGGATACTTAATTATTTTAATGGCTCTAAAAACTTGATCATTAATGATAAATTGGCATGTCTGGAGATTTGAGCTAAGCTAGAAATTTGTCCTTAAACTTGTTCTATTTTATATATCTGAACTCTAAAATAATCAAAACTTTTTAAGATAATATTTTTTAAGAATTTCATTATATAAAAAAAAATTTTGATATACATTTATGGGAATAAACGAAAACAATGGATGTGAGAAGAGTGGCGGGCCGCTGGCGGCTGTGGAAGGAAGAGAAGGGATATGAGGACTGAAGATGAGTCTTCTAAGATAGTTTCCACTAGTAGTGCCAATGACTTGGTGGGTCTAATTTTTGTTTTCGCATGCAATTTTTTCTTCTTGTAGGGGTTTGATTTTCAGGTTGATATATTAGAAAATTAAGAGAAAAGAAAAGGAGAATTTTGTGGTGTATATATATATATATATATATATATATATATATATATATTTTAAATTTGGATTGAAGTTTTAGGAAGTTTGAATGGTGATATGTAGAAAATACAATAACATCATTTAAAGAGAGAAAGAGGAGGAAAAGTCTATGGTGCAGCTGCTACATTGTAACACCACCAATCATATGGGCCATGACTATCACATGTCTTGAGGTGACATTTATACGATATGGCATGATTAGTGGTGCTAGTGGTTGCACAGAGACCTTCTCCAGGAGGAGAGATTAAAAAAAAGAAAAATATTTCTTTTATTTCTTAATTAACGATAGTAGAAATATAAAAATATCCACATTTTCTTAACTAATGATAGTAAACACTTTGGATTGAATCCAGTAACTTTGAAGTCAAGCCTATAACGTTACGCACACGTACTAGAAGAAGCAACGTTTGGATTTCTACAAATTTGACTGGGCAGGCTTCTGCATGAATCAACGCCCTTGCAGATTTACTATGATCAAGTTTATATTACAAATGGGTCAGCCTATAACGTTACGCACACGTAAAATAGCTTGAACCAATTGCAATATAAACTTGATCATAGTAAACCTGCAAAGGCGTTATTTATGCAGAAGCTTGTCGCCTTATTTATGCAGAAGCTTGTCCAGTCAAATTTGCAGAAATCCAAAGTTTGCTTCTTCTAGTTGGAATCTTATATTTTATTTTATTTTATTTTTGTTTATCGTTGATCATGTAAGTAACAAGTATCGTTTTGTTCTGATTTAACTCAAAGCTGCCCTTTCTCTTTTTAGGGTACTCAAAAGTTCTGGAGCATTTCAAGAACTGTAAATTAAACCTTGTATTTATGAGCCGATCATCTTTAACGTGGTAATATTTTTTGAACGCACAGGTCTCATCAGCTGGCTCTAAGTGTAGACGGAGGTAGAGCAGGGCAACATCTCCAGGAACAAAGAAATGAAATTCGGACTATTATTTGGGTAAAATTTATAATCATTTTTCAGAGATTCTCAATCATAATAAGTGTGATTGGACTCTTATTGGATCCTCTTGTAGCATACATGTTTTGGATCAGAGATGGGTGCTTTCTAGTTGACCCATTAACGGGGATTGTAGCTTCTATTCTGCTTTCAGTCTTTGACCTCCATTATATAGCATTGAAACTCCATAATTTTTTCAAAGGTGGAACTAGTAGATATTTCTTATTGTTACTCAATGTTGTCAGCATCTTTCCCGCCGCACAGGCAAGTCATGCAGACTCTTTTACCGCTAAATTTAATATTTTCTAGTGTATAATTTTATATTATTGTACTGTAGGTGAGTCAATTAATTAATCTTTACAATTATTTTATAATTTAATTGTCTTAAGTTAGTAGGTAAAAACCAAATTATCCAGATTATCGTACATATATTTGAGCTAAAAATACTTACACTATATTTTAGCTCAGCATACGTTCTCGCTTGACCTTTCTTCTTTTTACAAAAAACTTTAATAGCCATATGATGGCAATGGCAATGGGAGAGCCAGTTTAATTATTTTTCTTTATTGTTTCCAAAAGAATCAAGTTTTTCTTATACCCATTTTTCAATTTCATTTCCATTCCACTAAACTCTAAATCTACTTTGAACTAAACATAAAACTACTTTCAAACTTCTCTTTTTAAATTTCAGACTGTTAAGATTATTTTGGCTCTAATACTATATTAAGAAATCACTGTACATAAAAACGTCAATATATTAGATAAGGAGTCCGTGTATGCTATTAGTACTCAACACTTACAAATATATTAAGACACTTGTGTTCTACATTTCAGGAAGTCATAATCAGACCAGCAAATTAAATATCTTTATTTATATTAGACATTGTCCTACCTCTATAATTTCATACTCCTTGCGGATTATCTTGAGCTGTCCAGGTGATACTGATTATTTCGAACAAACAAGAATACATAAGCAATCAACAATTGGTTTTACTAAACATCTCGATAGTGTTCCAACATTGCCGAAGATTAATTCCAGTGTTCAAATGGTCAAGAAAAGCGATAAGTTCTGCAAACTTAGGTGATTTGTTCCAGGTGTTCTGCTTTTGTAACCTCTATTTCAGTCAAGTAAGTTCAATTACACAAGGATATTTGTATATTTTTGTTTAGTAAATTCAATTTTCAAAATTATTAGTCACATTTGGGTTTGATAGCTTAAAAGTATAAGTAATTATTGCCAATGTTTCTAAGATTTATTATTGAACTTTTTTCATCATTAATTGGACGTACAATTACTTTTCAACTGTACATTTCTTGTAATCGACTGTTGACTTGCTGGTCTTTTAGTTATATGGAGCCATCTGGTATTTATTAGCCATATACAGACAATTTCATTGCTGGATTGAAGCCTGCGCAAGCGATGTTGCATGCATTTCTCGTCTTTATAATTGCGATAACCCAGACGTAGATAGACTTAATAGATATTGCAATGTAGATGAATATGATTATGGAATAGTCCTTGAAGCCGTTAAGTATGGATTTCTGGATTTCTACGGTGACCAATTGCATATGAAGATTTTATATTGTTTCCGACAGGGCCTGCAAATCTCAGGTTTGTGCAATATTAATATGCTTTCTTCTGCATAAATGGTTAGTGATCCCCTTTCTCCTTGTTTGTTTGATCCATTCTTTACCAGTTTGGAGATGGATTCAAGGTTCAGAAAAATGTACTCCATTATCCTTGGAAATTATTTATTAAAATTATGGATGTCATTAGTATAAGTTAATCAAACTTTAGAGTACAAAAATCAAGATGTTTGGTAAAATCTTTCAAAAGTGAGCAACTTTAAAGCTGATTATAAAATAATCTATTTTATAAAAGAGTTTCAAAAGAAGGAAACTTGATGTTTTTAAAAATTTGATTTTTTTTAGTAATGCTGAGTACAAAGCTTTATGTACAAAGTTTGTACACAAAATGATGTGACACTAACTGGATAGTAAGGTAAATACATAAAAGTCAAAACAATAAATAATGATTTATTCAACTCACCGGTCACTTGTTGTCACAAACTTTATATTCATAACATTATTTGATTTTTATGTGTATAAAATATCAAAATTAGCTTCGATAACAACTAATTAAGTTTTATAAAATTATTATATAAACATTATATTTATCATTAAAAAAAAAGAAGAAGAGCATAACAGGCTGTCGAAGTTTTGTGAGTGATAGTCCGCATTGGTTGCTATAGTGATTGTATTGGAGCTTGTCTGTGATACCATCGACACTAGATGATTGACATGGGTCGATTAGTAGCAAGGTTATATTTAGTGTATGACAAATAATTTTGGACAATAGAAGGTGGTCAAAGATTTTCTTGTATATTTCACAACCTTCTTATTGCAAAATAATAAGTCAAATGTCCAAAATACTTTTTACCATAAGTAGATTGGCTAATGCAATCATTATGATATTGATAGTGTTATCAGCTGCATTCTATGGCAGTTTGGTAATTAATCTCTGAAAGATTTTAATTCTATGAAAAATTACTGAAATCCGTTTACAAATATTTTCATTATATTAAATAAAAAATTTTAAAAATCATAAAATTATTTTGTAAAATAAAAAAGGTATGTTTTAGTCATTTATTCGACACTAATTTTTATTAATAAAATTGAATTTACCAAATACCTATATACTACTTTTAAAAAACATAATTATTTTAAAATTTTGATTTATTAAATATCAAAAAACTTATTTTATAAACTAATTATTTCTACAACACTGTCAAAACTGATTATTTCTTAAACTAATCAACCTTAAATATATAATTGGTCCTAAATATCTTCTCTTGTGGTCATTACTGGTAAATTACTTTTTATGATTAACATAAAATCTTGTGGTTGCATGCAAGTCCTATACTTACTTTCTTGATTAAATTAATATCTAATTGTTTATACATTCGAATCCAATATTTTTGCAGTAATTTTGGTCAGAACCTTGAAGCTGGTACCGATGTATGGGGAAATTTCTATACAATTCTTGCTGTCGTGTTTGGAATTCTTTCATTTTCCTTTCTTATTGGAATTATTCAGGTTTGTGTATAGTATTTCGATTTCTTTTCTCTTAAATTTGCTTAATTTTATGTATGCCCTAATAAAGAACAGAGATTCTACCAATTACGCATTTTGTGAAATAGTTATATCAGCAATCCTCCGCCCAAAGATTTGTGGCGACAGAAAAGAATTTGCGAGAGACAGAAAACTGGTTGCCTTTCAAAAATCTATCGCGGGATCTCCAGTCGCGGATAAAGAAGTACAAGCAAGACGAATGGCGAGAAACCAAAGTTGTGAATATAGAAAAAATGCTCTATAATCTTCCCAGGGAACTCAGAGTGGAATTGACTCGAGAACTATGCTCAGAAATATTGCTAAAAAATGTGAGTGATTTTGAATTTATAGAGCTGCTTAAGTGTTTAAGCCCGCTCTTGGCTATATCATTCATTCTGTTTATTTGTTGTTATCTTGTTATGTTAAGGGTTGGCATGAATCGTGTGGATAAAAATAAACGCAAGAGGCTCGGGTTTAGTCGGGTTTAGGTTCGGTTGTCTGGTTAGTCAATTTAGTTGATTTTTATTTTGTTTGGGTTGGGTTTTATTAATTTATATTATACATAAATAAAAAAATTTACATATTACATATAAAATGAGATGTAGTCTAATGATGTTACAAAAAGTGTTTTTAGGGTGGGGAATTGGAATCCTATCAAATGTACTATTTTTGTCTTTGTCTTGGAAAATGTTCAACATACATGAAATACTTTTACAATAACTTTCCAAAATTGAAGCTGAAAGAAGTAATTAAATTGAGTTGAAACCAAAAACTGAAGTTCATTCTCCACATTTTGTCCATCAAATTATAGTAGAAATTATAGATTGAATTTATTGACTTTAATTAATTAATTTCAGCTAACCATCATACGTAATATATTCTTGCATATCTGATGTATTCTTTTTCTCAATCTTGTATGTTTATATCAAGGCGGAAGAGTTTAGGAGGTGGAGTGCTGTGCCATTGGAGGAACTATGTGATTATTTTAAGCCAATTTTCTTTGTTGAGCGCACTCGCATTATCCAAGAGGGAGACCCAATTCATGAGATGGTCTTTGTGGTGCAAGGAACTCTATGGACATACACAAAAGCTGTCTCTCCAAACATAGCTGATCGCCGACACAGTAGCAGAAATGATCATCTGACAGATGGTGACTTCTATGGAAAAGACCTTATCGATTGGGTTCAGGTTGATCCCTACACATCGGACTTCCCTATTTCATCCAAAACTATTCAAGCGGTTACAAATGTTGAAGCGTTTGTTCTTATAAATTATGGCCTATGACTTGAAAAATACATTTATTAAGCGTCATGAGATTCAGGCAGCAGTTCTTTTCTCACAGTTTCCTGAAGAAGGATCACGTTTAAGAAGGAATGCACAAAACCCTACCCAGGGTCTACCACCACCAACATAATCTCAGTAATGAAGGGCGCCTGTTAATATCTTGCTCAAGAACACTAAACTGGTCAAAAGTCTTCTTCTCTTGTTCATAGTAATCCTAGTTTTTGTTATAGGCTAGTGTTTTCTTTGGGACCTATAAAATTATGGGGATTGCTCTATAACAAATTCCATTGCATGACATTAAAGCAACAACTTAAAGGTTGCCAGGAACATGATATAAAACAATCTACACATGTTATCTTGTGCGTTTAAAATTGGTGTACGTTATGCAATGTTGTATGCCGTTAATTCTATCTCGTTTCAAGGTAATAAACAAATCTTCCAAGTAATTTTTTTGCTTGAATTACTAAATCCTACAAGACTAGGAAAAGGGATGTGTTGAAAGATTTTGAGATATGAGTTCTCCACGTCTGGTGTCACAATTCCAAATATTAGAAAATTGTGTATACAGAGGATGAATATCCACTAGTTAAATACGAGCAAGCAATTTTCTCAACTAGCTAGAAAATGTTGCTAGATACATAGATTCTTGTGCACTTAAGAAAGTGAGATATAAGTAAATTTATGGGAATAAGCATTAAAGAGAAAAAATTCTTATTAAAATTTATTTCGTAAAAGTAATTAACTTAGACGGGACATTTTATAAAAATTCTTAAATTTATAGAGTTTTACAACTTTCAAAAGGGGCACATGTCCCTTCTTGTCTTTACATAGTTCCGTCACTTAATAGTATTATGAGTGATGGTAGCAAGGTAAGCATCACCGTGGTATCATAAATGATGTCAAAGTTCAAAGATTAAAGGGAATAATCGAGCAATTTTAATATTAAATATTTCCTTAACAAATATTCATCAAAGTTATGATTAATTAAAATTATGCAATTCCAGTTTTCTTTAATAAAACATCACTTTAGTGCTTTTCAAACTCGCTAAAGTTTGCTTCTCAAGAAGGGGAAAGAAAAATACACAAACTAGTCTCACTTAATTCAGTTTATATCTGATCACAGTAACCCATCAATTAAAGCTGCTGATCCATGGAAGATCTTTCACTTGGAAGAAGGTTGCCCAGACAAATTTGAAGAAATCCAAAATCAGCTTTTTTTCTCAACTTTCTATTATGCTATCCATGATCTTTTGAGACCCGTAACACAACTCAACACCTTTGTGACACGTGGTTAAGATGTTCATATCCTTCAAATCTTTACTTATTCTCTTTTACTTTTCTCTTTAATACTTGTAAAGACAACCTCTTAGTTGGCTTTTAATATTGTAGCACAGGTAGCTGCTGCTTCACGAGTGCATTGTTTAATATTTATTTAACAATTTGAGTGATTACAATAAAACCAAGTCGATCTGGAGATTGACACTTCAAGTGACTACAATTGTAGTTTGAAGTCTTGGTATGTTCTTGGTAAAGTACTTCAAGGCTGTCTTGTAATTGATACTTAAAGAAAGGTTCGGTTTTAAGTCTAAAAGAGAATTTGCCTGATGAAGAGGGAAAGAATTTTATAGCTGAAATGACAAACACTAACAAATGGTAGAATGAGTGATGCTAGCAAGTTAAGAATCCCCTTGTTATCATAGAAATTAAAGTCAGATTAAAGGTAGTAATCTAGCAATCTTTTTATTAAATAATTCTTTGACAAATATTTTATTAAAATTATGATTATTTAAAATTATTGGATACCGTTATCTTGAGTAAAACATCACTTTACTGCTTCTCATACTCACTAAAGTTTGCTTCTTTAGGAGAGAAAAAATACACCTTATTCTCATCCAATTAAGGCTATATCTGATCATAGTAATCCATTGAAGGTGCTGAGTCATGGAGGATCTTGCACTTTAAAGACGGTAACCGGTCACATCTGCAGATATCCACTTTAATCTATCTTTGAAATTTGAAATAATTTCTTTTCTGAATTTGGAAACAATATACTAGTTATTTAATTATATTTACCTTCTGATAGAAACAATGATTGAAAAACAAATATATTTGAGGCAATAATTTGACTATGTATTTTCGTTAAACTTTAAATTTAGTAGGAAAACAAATATTTCATAGTTATTTTTGGATTTATATAAATTATGGGATCTTAAGATCTAAAACAAAATTTTGGGACCCCAAGCAATTGCCTTAGTCATCTAGGGGTTAGGCCCCCAATTTCGACATCATTAGACCCTATTTTAAAATTAAATAAGGGTGAAATTATAATAAAAATAAATCCATAAGATAATTAATATTAAGTAAATGGAGTTGAATAAATTTCATATTAAATAAATCCATGTATCGTTCTTTCTCTATAGCTTTCAAATAATTTTCCTCTCCCTTTCAGACACCAAAACGAAGAAATAATTTGATTGATTATTTTGTTATTAATTATTAGTATTTGGAGATTCAACAAGACAAAGTGAAACAATTGATTGGCACTAAAACCGTCAAAAGTTTTTATTTTTTATTTTTTTGATTAAAAAATTGAAGAAAAAATTCAAATATGGTAAAGATCAAATAATAATTTAATTAAACGTTACCATTAAAGTCAAATAACACTTTAATTAAGGTTATTATTAGAATACTTAAAATTTAATATGGAAGTAATGAGAGATTGTTTAAAAATATTTAAGAGATTACAACTATATCCTTGTTACATTAGAAATGGGGTCTAATCATGAGATAGAAAATGGTGTCTGAATAGAACTACTCCTTTTTTTTAAAAGAAATTATATATATTTGCAGGTTGGGTAAATTTTGAAAAGCAGAGAGAACACTTTTGAATTTTAAGCAGGTTGTTCTTTTAAGATATACTTGTATAACTTTTATAAATATATTCTCAGAGTTGCACAGTTGAAGCATAATGAATTTACATTTTGTAGGACTCGCTTCAGTTATTACTTTCAACAGCATCCTGGATCTTA
Organism: Bursera cuneata; assembly: GCA_026212285.1. Taxonomy (NCBI): domain Eukaryota; kingdom Viridiplantae; phylum Streptophyta; class Magnoliopsida; order Sapindales; family Burseraceae; genus Bursera; species Bursera cuneata. Next base: position 5,875 of record JANLJB010030542.1, on the reverse strand, counting down.
ATAAGGATAGTAATAGTTGAAGCGAGTGGTGTTAGATTTGATATAACACCTATTGTATGCTATTAAGATTATCTCGTTTAAGGTATCAAATAAATGTTCCAATTAAGTTGTGTGCTTGAATTATTAAAACCTTTAAAAGGGAATATATGTTGCAAGACTTTGAATATCGGTCCAAGTCTGGTGTCTCAATTTCAAAGAGAAAATAGAAATATATAAGCTCGTAATGCATGTTCAATCCTTTTGTTGCATTCTCAGTGTGAATGCATTGACAGGGTGTCTGCCATATTTTCAGCTTGTGAAATAGGTGAAGTTAAGACTTAGAAAACAGGCATTTGTATTCAGTGTAGATTTAAGTCTTGATATGGTCTTGGTAAAGTACTTCAAGGCTTTTTTGTAATTGATATTTAAAGAAAGTTCGGTTTTGAGTCTGAAAGAGAGTTGCCCGATGAAGAGGAAAGGAACTTATATCTGAAATGACAAAAGCTAATAAATAGTATATGAGTGATGCTAGCAAGTTAAAAATCCCCTTGTTATCATTGAAATTAAAGTCAGAATAAAGGTAATAATCTGGCAATCTTTATATTAAATAATTCCTGGGCATAAATATTTTATTAAAATTATGATTATTTAAAATTACTGGATGCTGTTATCTTTAATAAAACATCACTTTACTGCTTCTCATACTACTAGAGTTTGCTTCTTTAGGAGAGAAAAAAATACGCCTTTTTTTCATTCAATTCAGCTTATATCTTATCATAGTAATCCATTGAAGGTGCTGAGTCATGGAGGATCTTGCACTTTAAACAAGGTAACCAGTCACATCTGCAGGTATCCAAATTCTGCTTGATCATGTAAGTAACCAGTTTGAGCTAATATTTCTTTTCAACTTCATTATTTGTGCATTTTGTGTTTCTGATTTGTAGTGACTGCATATGATCTTTAAATTAATAATGTTTTTGGAACACACAGGTCTCAGGTTGTGAATATAGATGGACCTACAAGAGGGCAACTTCGAGGGGAACAAACAAATTCATGTTACTCCGGCCCTGGCTAAGGTTAGTTATTTGAGAAGTAAATAAAGACAACCTCTGTCTTAAGTATTCTCTTTTACTTTTACTCTTTAATACTTGTAAAGACAACCTCTCTCTTAAGTATTCTCTTTTACTTTTACTCTTTAATACTTGTAAAGACAACCTCTTCGTTGGCTTTTAATATTGTCCTACAAGTAGTTGCTGCTCCAATAGTTCTGAAGATATGGTCTTGGTCAAGTACTTCAAGGCTGTTTTGTAATTGGTACTTGAAGAATGGTTCGGTTTTAAGTCCAAAAGAGAGTTGCCCGATGGAGAGGAAAATAATTTTAGATCTGAAATGACAAAACAAATCGTATAATGAGTGATGCTAGCAAGTTAGGAATCCCCTTGTTTTCATAGAAATTAACGTCAGAATAAAGGTAAAAATCTAGCATTCTTTATATTAAATAATTCCTGGATAAATATTTTATAAAAATTATGATTATTTAAAATTATTGGATAATCTCATCTTTAATAAAACATCACTTTACTGCTTCTAATACTCACTAAGGTTTGCGTAGGAGAGAAAAAACACACCTTATTCTCATTCAATTCAGCTTATATATGTTCATAGTAGTCCATTGAAGGTGCTTCCTCATGGAGGATCTTGCACTTTAAAGAAGGGTACCAGTCACATCTGAAGATATCCAAATTCTGCCTTATTTTTTTTTTTTCGTGTTTATTGTCGATCATGTAAGTAACCATTTTGAGCTAATTTACTTTTAGAAATTAATATTTCTGTTCAATTTCATTGTTTGTGCATTTTGTGTTTCTGATTCTGTAGTCACTGCGCATGATCTTTAAACTAATAGTGTTTTTGGCATACACAGGTCTCAGGTTATGAAAGTAGATGGACCTACAGGAGGGCAACTTCGAGGGGAACAAACAAATTCATGTTATCGCAATGTGGTTGGAGTTTTGAAGAATGAGATTATCTTTAAACTTAAGATTGATCGTCAACTGCTTGTCTCTACTCTATATGCAACTGGAGTCCTGGTGGATTATTTGTTCGTATACATTGCTATGATCATTAAAGATCATAAGTGCATTCGATTGAACAAAACTTTTGGATTTTCAGTTCTGGCTACACGTACGCTCTTGGAAATCATTAATGTGGTAATCTTTTATACTATGTTCGATTTTAAGAGGTTCCAGTACAAATTACTGAAGAAAGCTACAGCGCAGTATATTTTAAGGATTCTTCTGGGTAACGCAAAGACGAGGCAAGAAACTCTAGATTTACTAATGCTACATCAATTTCTCAGCATTATTTTGGTCTCAATAGGTAAGGCAAAAAACGCATTTGCTCAATTTCTACTTATATTTAAGCAATCATGCATACTCATATAAATCTATTATGTACTCCAAGTTTACGAGGTGATGCTGGTGATTGCTATTACCATTAAAGGAAAGAAGGGACTGACTTTTATTGTACTAAATTATCTACTGTGCCTGCATGTTCCAAGACTATTTATAGTGATCAAAATTTTGTTGATAAGACCAAGGACTACCACAACGCGATTATGCACCAAATTGGCACGTTTGTTCTTTTTTCTTTATGTATATAGCAGTCAAGTAAGTCAAACTGCACCAGGTTTCACTTGGTTTCAATATTTGAGACTTCTCTAATTATATGTTTAGATGTAACTGTTGACACTCTCTGGTCTTTTAGATCTTTGCAGCCTTGTGGTATCTCCCAGCCATACACAAAGAGACTGAATGCTGGCAGGAAGCCTTCAAGAATAGTACTGGTAGTTTACATGGTTTCAATGTTTTTAAATGTGATGCGATGAGTTCAGAACAAAACAAATTTGTTGATGATTATTGCTATTCAAATAAAACCAATTATGATTTTGGACTATATAAAAGTGTCCATGACTCTGGAGTTCTTGGGACGAGAAGTTCTGTGATGAAGATTTTATATTTTTCTCGATGGGCCCTGCAATGTCTCAGGTTTGTGCACTCATATTGTACTTTTGTTATAATATTATTATAGAAGAAGTGCTTTATTCTATCATGTTGAACTGTTCTCCAATGCTTTGCGATAATCTCTAAGATTTTTTTTTTTTAATATTACTTAGATTAATTAACTGATATATTTACACACTTGAATTTATTTTTTTGCAGTAGTTTTGGTCAGGGCCTCGAAGCTGGTGCAAATATCTCGCAAAACATTTTTATAATTTTAATGATAGTGTATGGAGTGTTCATGTTTTCATTTCTTATTGGAGAGGTTCAGGTTGGCATATATCTAGTTTTTCTAAGGTTTCATATAATAAATTTCTAGCAACAGCTGATTATTTTGTGAAACGGGTTCTCTGCAGTCCGACCGCGCGTGATAGATTTCGGAAGTTGACACCACAGTTGCGAGCCACAGAAGAGTGGATGGAAAAAAATAATCTACCCAGGGATCTCAAATCGAAGATAAAGAAGTACAAGCAATATAAATCGCGAGAAACCAGAGTTGAAAATCTTGTAAATATGCTCAGTGGTCTTTCCAAGGAACTCAAAGAGAACTTGACTCGCGAATTCTGTTTTGATCGGCTAAAAAAGGTGTTGCTTTAAGTGTTCAAATCTTCTGTCTATGGTTGGTTACTGTTTTTTTTTTTTTTAAGATAATAAGGAAGAACTAACTAGTGATTAATTAATGAAATACATGTCAAACAAATTTCCACAAGTAAACTGAGGTGAATCCAGAAATTGAAATTAATTATTTTCATGTTGTCCATCAAATTTTGATGGAGGTTAAAGGTCGCAATAGTTTGTATATGAATGTATTCTCATCCTAATTTGTGTATTTATATATCAAGGTGGAAGAGTTTGAAAATTGGAGTGAAGCATCATTGATGGAATTGTGTGATAATTTAAAGCCAATTTGCTATGCTGAGCGCACCCAGATTATCAAAGAGGGAAATCCAACTAAACAAATGATCTTCGTTGTGCAAGGCGTGCTATGGACCTACACACAGTCTGGCTCCTCGAGCACAGATCATGATCGTTGCAACAGTGGAAATTCTGGCCACCTGAAAGAAGGTGACTTCCATGGAAATGAACTTGTGAAATGGCTTCAGGTTGATCCTTACACATACCACCTCCCTTTATCAACGACAACTGTTGAAACTATTACAGACGTCGAAGCCTTTGTTCTTATGTGCTATGACTTGAGAAAGATTCTCATTAACCGTCATGTGGGAGTTATCCCTATACTAGATTGATCATCTCATCTTGTTCCATCTCTTAAGTTTTGTTGAGATGTAGAAAATCTTGGTGATTGCTATCAATAAATTCTATTGGAGGTAATAAGACATCTAAAAAGTTCTTTCCACCAGTAGATAAATCCGAACAAATATGCACTTATTGTATTTTCATTTCATTGGGTAAATTTTACCTGGAAACCATTTGAAATTGTGCACGTAAAAGAATGAGAAATTGTATGTATCTGTTGGGAATTTTGCAAGTGCACGAAATCATATCAAGTAATATAGTGATTTAAGTCGGATGTGAAACTCACAGGGACCAATAAATTGAATACTAATTTTATCAAATTTATTACTATTTAGATAAACAAAAGATGATTTGAGTATTAAAAACCAGAACTGAAAACTAAACTAAAATTACTGAAAATCTAGTATGAAAATAATGACCTAAATTAGTAAGGCCTATGACTTTACCAAAACTAATGTGGATTGAACATTAAGTTATATCATCATTTAAAACCACTTTTGAAAATAAAAATCCATAATTTATCTAAAAGCCTCTCTCAAGCACTAATACAATTACCGTATTCAATAACCTAATTATCTTTAATTTGGATTTAATTCGACACAGACATATTAAGATCTATGAATTCTTTTATTATGCTACATAAACTATGTCAATATCTCTATCTAACATGTAGAATGTGGTATTTAATCACAAAATCAATTATTATACATCATCTCTCAATCTCAATACAATAGAATAAATCATTCAAATAATGACCACTTATTCAAAAGTATTGAACTCAATGATCAAATACTCAACAATTAATAAAGAATTCAATAACTTCAACAAAAAGGATTCAAATTATCATGTTTAGGTTACATCATAGCCTTAGCAAAAAAATTAATTCATAACAAAACTAAAAGCACAAAAAAATCTAATGAAGTTGATGAGAAATAAGAAAAGAAAACTAGGTGTTAAGTTTGCCACTCTCCTAAAAGCTTAAGCTTGAAGGTATGAGCTTTAACGGGTCTTACAAGTGGGCCAAATAATAACTTTTTTTTATTTTTTAATTAAATGACACGGAAGGGATTCGAACCTAGACCGTTGGGTCACTATAGCTCTGATATCATGTTAAGTTTACTACTCTCCTAAAAGTTTAAACTTGAAGGTATGAGCTTAACTTGAATATTTAAGCCTCTACTACTAGGGAGGAGAAATTTTACAGATTTGGGAAAGAGATCTCTCTCATTCTCCTTCTTCAATTGCTAGATCAAGTGTTTTTGGGCTTAGGGAAGTATCCCTAGCTGTTCTCCCTCTAGTCTGTGAAGAATTGGCTCTCAATAGTTCTTTTTGCCAAAGTCCTACATTGGTTATGTAAAGCTTTGGGGTTGGCTTGAGTTCCTATATAAGGAAGCTTAGGCCTTAGGTTATTGGATCCCACAATACGAAGTGAGTAAAACTCAAGTATTGTAATTAGCTCTAGGTAAATAGAGAGGTGGTAATTTACAAGGGTAAATTCCTTAAGTGAGGTGGTAATTTACCGAGGTAAATTCCTCAAGTTACTGAGGTAAATTCCTCGAGTTACCGAGGTAAATTCCTCA
>JANLJB010030541.1:0-26490 GCA_026212285.1 Bursera cuneata | reverse complement strand
TCATAAAATATTTATTCAATATTTTAAAAAGTTAACAAAGAATATTACTTGTAACTTTTTTAGAAAAAAAAAACATATATTTTACATATTTTAATATTATATATCTTTTAATACAAACATAAAAACATTAATCTTTCTTGTATAAATATATAACAATATTTTAAAAATATTACATTGTTAATATTTAATATTAATTTCTAATTATAGAAGAACATATTTATCCATAAAAAATTTTACTATACATAACAAGGATGGTGTTTTATTATTTTTAATTGGTCAAATTATTTTGACTCAAATGATATTAGATATTTCTACTAATATCTATAAACCTTGGGTACTTTAGTAAACCTTAAGGGAGGTGGGTTGTTCTTCGTAGGGTTAAATTTGATATTTTGAAAAATAAATGCCATAGGAAAAAGTATTGTGATGATTAATAAAATTTTTCAAGAGCCTCGGTATATCACCTCATCATGGGGTCCATATTTTTTTTTTTCTCTTAATAAGAATACAAACTAAAATAAAAGAATTTATTTGATATTTTATTGAACATTACAAATATAATTATTAATAGCTGAATATCAAGTGGTCTAATAATAGAATAATATTATAAATATAAAATTTATATCAAACTGTAATAATAAATATGTTAATTAATTTTATTATTTATACGATATCATATCATAATTGAAATATAAAATTAAGATATAAATTTTATATCTATAATAATAATATTATTATTATTAATGTACAAACCGTATAATTAGGAGATAGGGTAAATTTATATCGTTATCTATATACTCTGACCAAATATTAGAACGAAAATACCCGTTTCTTACTACTTTATGACTATTGTCTATTGACATGGGATGGAAGCGGAGGATGATAGATACGTACGTGTCTTCCAATAAGTCAATGACTTGAAATGTACGCCGACCTGGTTTATGGATAAGCAATCCAACTCCTCCATGTGCTAACACCAATTTAATACTTATGTATTAAGAAATTAAGTAATAATATAAAAATGATTTATTATTAAATTTTATTTACTGTCTAAATCTAAAAGACCTTTCTAGAACAAGAAAACGATGGATTGATGTTATTATTCTCTCTCTCTCTCTTTTTTTTTTTTTAAGTAGTATGCCTATTTGAAGCTAAAAATGTTGTAAGATGGATAAAGACGTTACTGTCTAACAGCAAATGTACCAAACTCTTATCATTCGACTCGCAGACGTACTCTTAAGACAAAGAAAACAAAACCGACGAGCCTTATTTGCCACGGACACTGCTGACATCTTCCAGCGTGTCTGCCTCCGTATCTGTTTTATTATTTCTCATTTTCTCTTCCTATTCAAGGGAAGTTAAACTTAAAACCCAATTTACAAAACATAACTCATTCAAGATTCTGTACTTCCTCACCACTTCAATTATAATTTAATATAACATATCATGACTTCACCCAAACACCCGCTGGAATTGTCGGAGCGTCAACCCAAGGCCGTGGTGGTCCAACCCTCATCCCCGAGATTCCCGCCGACTTCCATAGCGACAACCGGGGCCCACAGGAAAATCGGGATCGCAGTCGATCTCAGCGACGAGAGCGCGTTCGCCGTCAAATGGGCGGTGCAGAACTACCTGCGTCCAGGAGACAACGTGATCCTCCTGCACGTGCGTCCCACCAGCGTCCTCTACGGGGCGGACTGGGGAGCGATCGAGCTCTCGGTGGAAATGACGGAGTCGGAGGAGTCGCAGCAGAAGCTGGAAGACGACTTTGATCTTTTCACCACCACGAAAGCCAACGATCTGGCGCAGCCGTTAGTGGAGGCGCAACTTCCATTCAAGATCCACATAGTCAAGGACCACGACATGAAGGAGAGGCTGTGCTTGGAGGTGGAGAGGTTGGGACTGAGTGCGGTGATTATGGGAAGCAGAGGCTTTGGAGCTGCGAAGAGGAGTAGTAAGAGTAGGTTGGGGAGTGTGAGTGACTACTGCGTTCATCACTGCGTTTGTCCGGTTATTGTGGTTCGATTTCCTGATGAGAAGGATGGAGGTGACAGTGTCGGTGATGGGCAGCTGCTTCATCCCCTCGTGGAAGAGGACGAGCAGGAGCAAGAGTATCATGATGCTTATGACAAACACACAGGTTTGTTTTCTTCAGTTGGCATGAATTGATGATCACAATTTGGCTGATTAATATCGTACTGATGTTCTTTTATTAAGTAATTCATTGAGAAATTTTGTGTCATAGCTGATTTAGCATTGTTAACAAATATAACTTCATCCTATTATTGACATGATAGTGAAATATCAGTTACGACATCGCTTCATTGATTTGGCTTTTTGATTCTGTTGCATCAGCGTGGTATTTAGACAGGGCTGGAAGGGCTTAGTGGTAAATATGCTTAATATTTGTAGAAGATATTCGTAACAGTTATTGTTATATGAAAAACTTTTCCTTGCTTTTTTTTGACAAGTATTAAAAACTTTCATTGTCATTGCATGCTCTTGATTTCTTAGTTCTATAGATGGAAAAAAAAAATAATGAATTGAAATATTGGCTTTTGGATAATATGTCTTTCTTTCTCTAATATGTCTTGTTACTGAAAAAGAAGGAAGACCACACCCTTTATCCTGTGTCGCTTATGGTCTTTTTGAAGTTGGTTCGACCGTTTCAATGTTCTTTGTCATGTTCCCCAAATGTGTTTGCTCAGTTCTTGATACATGAAACCAAATCTTTTCCGTATTTATTAAAATATATGAATGGGCCTAGTAGTAAAAGCGTATGTGATACCTTTCTGTCTCCAAAATCTATCTCTTTCATTTGGCAAATAGAACACCAATTGCCTGGCTCAACTCCAAACACCGTTTAAAGTTCCAGATTTAGTTTCCATCATTGCTCTAGGATGTAGAAGTTCATTTAATTCAACTCTCAAGATTCAAATTAGGCGTCTATTGAACTTCCTGGGCTTGATTCTTACCATTTTGATCTATAGGAATCATATACAATGCTCTAGATTTAAGGATTCTAGTTTCAATCTGCTCATTTCTAGAGGTTCGAGATTCTTTAAACATTTGGTATAGGGTTAATTCCCAAATGGTAGAGGATAATCATAATATCATGTAAAATAGGCCCATAAACGTGTAATTCATCAAGGTTATTCCAAGGCATACATGGAACCATGTGCACCTAGAAATTCTGTTGTATCAGAAGTTCTTGGGATGAATAAAGCCTCCTGTTTATTAAAGAAGTTATAAAGCATGGTCTATAGTCCTTATAATTGAATTTTTTGGTCATCTCATCATTCATAGTTTCTTCTAGGTGCACTGTTGTTTCACTTTTTGGTGTCGACGTGAATACATGATTACGAGCCTCCTATTCTTATATATATAATAAAAAATAACAATAATAAATGATTAACTGTCTCCTATTATGTTTTGAATAATGTTCACAAAACAAGTATAAGACCAAAGGTAATAGTAACATGTTGCTCAATTTTCTTCTGTAGGCTTCCCTCTTTTGGGATGACACTATTGTTAAATTTGTGGATTCCACCACAGGAAAGTGGATTAATTGGACAGTCCTAGATGTCAATTACTAAATAATTTGATGGATTTGCCCAAAATTCTGGTGTTGCTCTGATGAATTCTTATGAAAGCTGTGAATAAATACATTCTCATTTATTAAGTAATCAATTCAGGTGGTGGTAGTAAAATGCCCCTTAAGTGATGTATGGGGTAGTTCCTTACAATTATTAACTAGGTTGTGAATAAATACATTCTCATCATGAGAAGGGTTCATTCAAGCATATCTTCATAGATGATTTGTTCACATATAGACCTCCATGCCGCCAGATTCCATTTTAGGTCTCTGAAAGTGTGTAACTAAGCCTGCCCTTTCTACCTTTAAAAATTTCTTGTTATCTAAGACCCTTTTCCTCCTTTGGAATTATATTGAAGAGGGATTGATGCAGTTTGTTTAAGAGACGACCTAAATTATGATTCCATGTAGTAGTAGTTTTTGGATACATGTGAGCATAGCTGGTGGTTATGACATTTGCTTAGGTGGTTTTTAAGCTTTTAAGCATCTTGACCAAATGTGAAAAACTAAAAGGTTCATGGAAAATGCCCAAGACAGGCCGTTACTGTTGTGAATTTCGCAAGTGTACGAAATCGTATCAAGTAATATAGTAATTTTAAGTCGGATGTCAAATCCACATGGACCAATAAATTGAGTATTAATTTTACTAGATTTATTACTATGTAGATAAATAAAAGATGATTTGAGTATTAAAAACTAGAACTGAAAACTAAACTAAAATTAATAAAAATTTTAACTGAAAACAATAAATTAAATTACTAAGACCTATGATTTCACCATCACCCATCTGAACCGATTTCTTAACCACACTTCAATTGGTTCTAGGTCTATATTATGAAAACAACAATTTCTAATGCTATCTATAAGTCTCTCTCGAGCACCTATAAAATTATTTGTTATCTCTAAGTCAATTATCTCTAACTTGAGTTTAAAGAATTCAAACACATTAAGACATATGAATTATTCTGTTTAACGTTATATAACCCATATAAATATCTCTATCTTACATGTAGATTATGGTGTGAGATTATAGATTCAATTATTATGTAATATCTCTCAATACTACATAATAACTATGAATCAATTACATAGTGATTAATTGTATAAAAACAGTAAACACAAAAATCAAACATTCAGAATTTAACCATAGAAATCCAATAAAGTAATAAGCAGTCAATACAATCCATAGGCTAGGCTATATCATAGCTTTAACAGAGAAATTATTTCATAACAAAACTTAAAACACAAAAATCTAAAGAGTTCCTGAGAAATACGAAAAGCAAACTAATAAGAGAGGAACTTCTGTAGATTTGGAGAAGAGATCTCTCTCATTCTCCTTATTCTTTGAAGAATCTCTGGTTTTTAGGCTTAGGGAAGAGTCCTTAGCCATTCTCTCCTCTAGCCATCATCGTCTTTCCCCCTTTGACTTAAAGATATGTTTTCTTTATATATTCATGACCTAATGGCAAAACCGAAACTAAATCATGTTTTTCCACCTAATGGCGGCCTGGCTTGGTAACTTTTCACGCCCCGGCGCAGTTTCTCGGGTTGGCATATGGTGGGAGGCAGAAACTTTGCACCTCGGTGTAGACAACAAGTCACGCACGGGCGTGATCTCTCTGTCTGGAAAAAATAAGTTCAGAATTTGAAATAATTATCAACATGAAAGTTGTAGCTCTGTCTTTTAGCTTTCCAATGTTACTTGAATCATCTTATTCCGATAGCGGACGAAGAAGTTATGCCAAATATACCGAGATATGTTCTTGCAGAAAAATTGAACTTGATTTGTTGAATTGCTTTTTCATTTTCTTAATATTTTGCCTTCTCTTTTATATTATTTTTCCTCATTCTTTCTCCTATCACAGACATAAATAAAAATCACTAAAATAAAAAATAAAACACTAAAAACACAAAGAACTAATGAGATATTAACATTGAACTCAAGTAATAAGGGTTTAAAACTTAGGTATAATTTGTATTTATCAGTTACTGAATTGAACAATCTTGCTTGTGCTCCTTGAGAACCATATTCTACGGGCCACAGGCAGGGCTAAACTCTTCCTTTGTATCATTTTTCCTTATAGGCATCTGATTCATGATTATTGTGTGATTGATTTTGTTTGTTTTAGTCACTAGCTCATATGTTTTAGATGTACAGTATAGGCTGTGGAATATGCAACGAAATTATTTAGAAAAAAAATCATCCTCATGCCTTTGGGATCCATCACTCCAAAACTGGTAGTGAGTCCACGAGTAGAGGCTCAAGTTGACAAGGCATATTATGGTATATGCTTGGTGTGTTTTCTCTCTCTGTCAATTCCCAGTTCTTAGTCCCGGTGGCGTTAGTGTGTGAGGCCGTAATCGTTATCTTGTTTTATTTGAAACTCTGATGCTGAGGACATTCTTTGATGTTTTGCAGATATGGAGAAGGCTTCCTGGATGCTGGGCCATTCAAAGTAGAAAGGATCATGGTTGCTTGGTTTGTGAGCATGTTGTCTGAACGAGTTTAGTGGTACTGGCTTCTGTTTTCTGCATTTGCTTGGTGTCTTGCATATCTGTGAAGTTTGGACCTTAAATGATGGTAGTCTTCTTTGGTTTCACCTGGTCTCATAATGTAATTATCCTGTAATCGAACTTATCTGTTGGAAACATTTTTAGTGGTTTTGCAACCTTGAGTTTTACTTCGAGTACAAACATATGAAATATACAAGAGATATTAATACTGTATATTCGTAATGTTTTGTAAGTAATGTTAATTGATCTTTTGACTTTTGTGTGTAATGAGGGTTTCTGATCCCGATATTTATTCGGAATTTTGACGTTGGCTCAACTCCAATAAAACAAGAAAATGAGTCTCGGGATGGCGTTGGGTGGTTGATTCTGTTCGCAGCTATCACGAGTCTAGTAAAACAGCCAAGCTTGCAAGTTTAAAAATTGAACTTTTCTTGGATATATATATATATATATATATATATATATATATATATATATATTTTAAAAGATAAACATAGATATAGAGGGAAATATATATATTTTAAAAGATAAACATAGATATAGAGGAATTTCATTTGATGTATGCCAACTTTTTGAGCACTTTCTTAAAAAGTAAAAAAATCTGGAAATAGCTTTTAGTAACCTTGCCATGTATTCAGTGTGAACCGAAGGAGTAATTTTGACGGTGAATAAAGGGGATATTTACACTCGATCTTTCCAAAAAATTCAAAAAAATAAAAATAAACATTATGTTGAATATAAAATTAATATTAACCCTTTAAAATTTAATTATTATTAATTATATTTAAGAGTGTTATAATAAAAACTCATGATAAATATATAAATACTTTCTGATATATCTAAAAATAACAAATTCAATATTAAATTATAAAATAATATAAAGATTCAATTTTTTATATTCTTTTGAAACTAATTAACATTATTAGGGTATTATCGATATTTTATTTACTAAAGTAATATAAAATATTTAAAAATTAATAAAAATTTATAAAAACAATAAAAATATAGTTCATATATTAAATAATTTTTATAAATTAAAAAAATTTACTAAATAATTATAAAATAATTTCACTTGCTTTAATTTTTTATTTTTTAGTAAATTATTTACTAAAATTTACTTGTTTAATTTACTAAAATTATTTAATAAATGAAATATATTTTTATGATTTAAATTTATAAAAATTATTTAGTTTTTAGGAACTAATTTACTTGCTTAGTTTACTAAAATTATTTAGTAAATAAAATAATTTTTATTATTTAAATTTACTAAAATTATTTAGTTTTTAGGAAATAATTTACTTGCTTAATTTATTAAATTATTTAGTAAATGAAATAATTTTTATTATTTAAACTTACTAAAATTATTTTGTTTTTGAGAAATAATTTACTTGCTTAATTTATTAAATTATTTAAATTTATAAATATTATCTAGCAAATGAAATATTTTTATTAATTTTTAAATATTTATTATTAGTTTAATAAATAAAATATTGATAATATCTTAACAATATTAATTAGTTTCAAAGAATTATAAAAAGTATGGGTTTTAGTAAGTGAGATTAATTAGTAATTATTTAGTAAATTATTTAGTGAATTTTTCAAATTTATAAAAATTATTTAGTTTATGAATATATTTTTACTATTTTTGTAAATTTTTAATTAATTTTTAAATATTTTATATAACTTTAGTAAATAAAATATCGATAATGCGCTTATAATACTAATTAGTTTCAAAAGATTATAAAAGATAAAGTCTTTATATTATTTTATATTCAAAGGATAATATATTATTTTATAATAAAAGGATAAATTTGTTATTTTTGGATATATCAAAAGGGTGTTTATATATTTATCGTGAGTTTTTGCTATAACATCGTTAAATATAATTAACAGAAATTAAGTTTTAAGGGATCAATGTTGGTTTTATATTTATGGGGATATTTATTATTTTTTTTTAAAATTTTTTGGGGGATGGAGAGTAAATACCCCGTGAATAAAGGGTAAAGGCCCATGTCCGATGGCCCCAGGAGTTTCTTACAGTGATAGATGGATCTGGAGTTTCAACATTCAAATGATCTGATTAATATTCATAATTACCTACTTCTTGCCGGTGTTGTACGGAGGAACAAAATGATTCAAAAGTTAAGGGCTAGCCTTTGGTCAAATTGAGCGGTGAGAGGTCGTGTTCAACATTTAAGACGAATGATTATGCTTCTCGCAACAGTAGAAACACATTCTTGACATGCAAGTGATGCGAATCACATATTGATACATAGTTATGGTGAAGACAAGTGTGAAAAACTGACCCCATTGGAGAGAGTCTAACCCTAAATGTGCTATTATTGCAAGGTGAATTCTCTCATCATGAACTTCATATTACTTGTAACAGTCAACCATCTTAATATTCTACATCAAATCTGTACAAGTGGCTGTCATTGAAAGTGACAATGTTCATAGAAAAGAGTTGTTCTCTTTGTGGCTGTCACACACTCTCAAAAAGATCTACAGTTGGTATTCATAAACAGAATCCAAAGATTAATCAAAAAGCAAACCTACACGACCCAGCCCAAATATCTCGGAATTTTATCTCAAAAACTTCACAAAAATTTTAGCCACACAAATTTGTCTCTTATACAAGCAACAAATTTCAACCATAATAACCAGCTCTATTATTCCTTTCTCGTGATTCCTTCCTATCTCATTTTCAAGCCTAATATTAATTTAATCATCCTTCTTTTAAGGAATAATAATCCACCATCAACTTGCAATAAAATACTAATCCTTTGCTTTGCTTTGCTTATGGCAAGCACGTGGAAGTGTCGAATAGTCATACAAACCTCTTAAACCAGATATGACAGTCGGCTCTTCATAATAGATATGTAAAAATTATTATTTATAGATATATCTTAATAGATTAGATCTGCTTAAGAGATTTCAAGATCATTGTTAAGGTTGCCAAGGATTGCGATTATTGTTTAAGATATACCCTTGATTTAATAATCATAATTATGCCTTAATCTGTTGATTCTGATACTTAACAAAACAAAAAATGTTTAGGAAAAGAGAGCAGAGGGATCTTTTATTCTGAATACCAGCAAGGAAGCATCAGTTTCAGCTACAAGCATTGCCAGATTTCTGACCAACTAATCATGAGAAAAGTTGAGGTGAGAATAATCTCACGCACACTGTTTCTTAATTCACTACTGTACTACACATCCAATTTTCAGGAACATGAATATTGATAAAACTATTTTTGTGAACCTCCAGAACCACAAGTTCAACTCTAAATTCAAGCCATTCAAAAACAAGGAATGAAAGTGGCCAAAAAAAAAAAAAAAGAAAGAAAAAGTAAATGCATGTATACTTGCTTGCCAATGGGACTCAAAACAGGAGACAAACAAAACTTGTGGCGCATGCAAAACAGATAATGAATACCACCACCGCCTCCTGACCTAAAGTTCCATGGTTTTCGATCGTTATCTTTGCGACTTTTATTCATTGGTTTAAGGGTCAAGCCAAGCTGAAGACGGAGAGTGACAGAGCCAATTTTATCCACATTCCCCTCTACACCAAGGTCCCACAAGCTCAAAACTAAATGTAAATTGGCTGCATTTGCAAACTGATATTTTCTGCAGCCATTATTCTCAACTCTGCATTAACATGGTTATGATTCATTGATTAATTTCTTCTCATGATCTCCCAGATTATGGACATAATTTGATTGTTAATACCTTAAAACGACATTAAACAACTCACAAGTGAACTTGGATTAGGAAAATCATTAATTAAGACATCGAGCGAATGAAAGAAAATATAATATTTGTTTTAGTACAATGATCTGGTAAGCTAATTGCTTTGGGAGAATACAGATAAAGCTAGAGTAGAGAGATTTCCAAGCCACAACAAATGCAATAAAGAAAGTTAATTACCTCTTCTTATAGAGTAATTAGTCCATTAAAGTACCATTAAACGGCTCCTCGAACTTCAATCACTTTTTCCCTCTGTCATGAATCATTGCAAAAGCTTGCCGTCTCCAACAACTTGTGCCTTGAAAGTTTGTCATGGTCGTCGATCTTGAGTCAACTAGCTTCAAAATTATCCACTCTTTCACTTTTCTCGTGGTCCTTCAAATGAGCTGAAGCGAAGGTGACCACAGACCATGTATACAAGCTAATTCATTTCACATATACGCATTCTTGTTTTGTTGGGAAGACGAGTGGCCTTGATGATCCTGTTCCACGTTATTTCTTTGATTACAAGTCCCAGTATACATGAAACAATTAATAAACAACAGAGAAGATGATTAACTAAAATTTATGCCAGATTTCAAGATTTAACAGGATCTATAAAGGGCTAGGAATGAAAGAAATGACATACTTGAGAATGAAACTTTGAAGTTTCACGCATGCGCTTCTTGGATAATGCTATGTTGGATTCAGATATGCCCTCTTCTCCATTACACAATTTACTTGAACATTCTTCACTTGTGGAAGAGCTTGACACTGGAGGTGGCGGTGTAGATGACCATGGAACAACTTGATTTTCTTCATCGTCATCTTCATCATCTCCATCATCATTATCTTCTTCAACGTTGTCGTCGTCCTCATCATCATCATCGTCGTCGTCGTCGTCGTCTTCTCTATCGTGATGATCATGACCATCTTCATCATTTCGCGTTTCTCCATTACTACCCATCTCCGTGTAAATACTGTTACCAACACAGATGTTGCAGACTGATATAGTAGGACCAAGTTTCGGCCCACAGCCGTTCCAGGGAGTTGGAGACTGGCAGACACGGCAGAGAAGAGTTCTTGTGTGCTTAGCGACTAAAAAATTGGCTCCGTGAACTTTGGTGTCACAGTTCCAGCACAGGTAAGCTTGATCAGATTCACAGTACATCCTGGCTGGAGAGTCACAGAGCTCACACTTTTTCATTTCTTCTTTTCAAGAAAAAAGGAAACATACACTTCGTACTCAATCCTGAATTCGTTTATGCAAGCAACAAGTTATGTTTCCCAGTTTTGCTTTTATCAATGTTAAGTCCACCTTGTGCTTAATTAAAATACAGAGCACATGGCGAGAGCAACTTGCAGTTTTTTGTATTAAAAGACCCGTTCTGATTTTCAACTCAACCTGGTCTAAAAATTATCAATTTGACGTAGTAAGTGTTAACTCCGAAGAGTAATCGATTACAAGTTAACAGCAGAAAATTTGAGCGCAAGAAAACAAGCGGGCCAGGCTTGCTCTGTAATTTCTTAGGTGGGTTTTCTGTCGGCTCGTTGCAAATTGGACATTCAATGCCCACTCTGATCTTCATACGTCATACTGAAGCCACACGAGTTTAGATGCTAACATGGATGTCCAGCACTGGACCTAACTTGATTCCCCTCTTTGCTTCTTATCTTTGGGCTGCCGCTGTATGCAATTAGCACCTAAATATTACTCTGTATTTAGACATATTGAACACGAAAGATAAGACCTTCTACCCCTTAATGACATTATTTTCATTATTTTGGAAACGTTTACGGTCATATTTTGTTGTTATGTTTTCAATGATGGACACTTGTAAATTCTATGGACTTGCTTCTAGAGTCTTTAAAATTTTCTTTTGGTGGTTGGGACATACTGATTGAAAGGTTGATGTGTCTTGGAAATAGACTGCTATAACAGATTGCATTAAGTCAAGGCTGGCGCTGAATTACAGCTCTCAACTATTTTCAGAATATAGTCTACTCGCTATAAGTAAAAAGATACTTCTGCTTCTTTCTTCTTTTGTTGTTTTTGGTGTTAATATCCTAACTTTTTGCTTCATATGTCTTTGAGATCTCTACAATGTGTGGCTCGCAGGCAATGTCCTTCTAAAATCTAATGAATGGATACATCCAGTTAGAGACCTAACAAATCATTATTGAAGTGGATTCCACACTCAGAGTCCTTTAGAGCTATGCTTACATATATATGGTGGCCCTGGCTTCTTATCCTCTTTCGTGAACAGCACTTGTAAAAGTAAAACAGTGAATTGTCTTTATTATACTAGATTGAGAAAAAAAAATGTAACTCCCGTTTGAAGTTATTCTTAAAGAGAACACAGGCAGAGAATCGGCATCTATTGTAGTGATGCCGTCCTCCGTTACCCATTTGTAAAACCACAAATCAATTCATTTGCACAAAAAATTTCTGATTATAAATAATTGCTGCAAAAGGATTTAGAAAAAGCAGTCGGCATCTTCAAATATGAAGCAGAGGGCTCGAAAGAGATCATAATAAGATTCTGAACATACTCAACCTTACATAAGTTCCATGCTTGTGGACAAGCGTGCACATCTATCACAGGGTTGTTTATAAAATAATAAATTAATAAGAGACACATGTATTGCATGGTAGGCAAACTTTTGCACCTTCTAGTACTCAGTCAATTGCATTTCGCATTCTTGTTAATTATATCATGTGGACGGTTAGGTTGAATGATAATTTATGTATCTGCCAGTGACTTAGTGGCAAGCATGAAGCATGAGGCATGAAGCATAGAATTTTTCCAGCCAGAGAATTGTTTCCATTTCATCTTTAGAATTTTCCACCAGGGAATTGTTTCCTTTTTGGCTTGAAACATTTTCCACCAAAGAATTTGTTTCCGTTTCTTTTTATGCAATGCTTTAATGAGAATGTTTATCTTATATGATGGCTGCCGTATAGGAGTGTACGCATATTAATAGAAGGGGAATTGCGGCTTTGCCTCTGTGACTCTTGTCGAATGGTGATCATTGACAACTGAATTATTGGACCCTGTACGTATTTCAGATTTGATTTTAGATGGGGGCAGGTCTGAACTACAATGCAAACCAGCCCATTAACATAATTTTGGGCTTTAACTGACTAAAATCTGGCCCATTTAAGTTTTTACTCGACTGAACCCAATTTTAACTTGGTCTTGACCCATTCAAAACTCCTTTCTTCCGAGTTTTCACGAAAAAGAAATCAGTTTTTAGAAGAAATTATAATTTAGTTTCGTACTTTTTTCTACAGATATTTAATTTAAAATAAACGCTCCATGTTCGAATGTTTCAATCAAGTAAACCAGAATTTAAGCTACCAACGGGGTGTCAATCATCAAGACTACTATTCAGATTAATTTCTAATTCATCAATAAAAGGAAAAGCAATAGATAATAAGCTACATTGTTAAGAAAACTGATATTGGCTACGAAAGTGCATTACATTGCATAGTGATAGACAGGTGGATAAATCAAGAAAAAGAATAAGCTCTGGAAAATCAAATCCTAGATATCATTAACAATAGCTTCTACCAACAATTTCCTAGAACTCTTCATCAATTCAGGGCTCAACCTGAACATGAGAGTGCAGAACTCCATTTCATTTAGAGCCCCATCTCCATCAAGATCACCTTCTCTCAACATACACCTCAATTCATCATCGCTCATATCTTGCAATCCAAGCAAAGCCGAGTTCCTCTTCAAGCTCTCAAAGGTGATCACACCCTTGTTCTCGTCCATCAGCAAACGAAACCCGTTATACAGCTCCTGCATGAAACCATCCGCGCCCAGTCTCTCGACCATGGCAGGAAAGTAATCCTCAAACACAACCCCGTTTGCAGACGCCATTTTCAAAGCCGATCGATCGAGCAAACGTAAATGTGAAACGATATATCGGCAACGAATGAACTTTGAAAGCTTTTATAAGGAAAATTAATAGATATGACGTGAGTAGGTGAAGGGAGGTATTTATAGATACGTGTTTGTGTGTGTATGAAAGTCCGGTTTAAATGAAAACAAATAAGGCTTAGGAGGAAAGGAAGAGAAGTGTTCGAGGAAAGAGTGGTGTTCATTGACAACGAAAGTACAGGTAAGATAGAATTCTGTTGAGAAGCTGTTGTTTCTGCCGGCATTTTGCTGCGTATAATTCGTGGGCATTTCATATTCTGAAACGACTTCTCCTTCCTCGAAGTTGCATGGGAAGGTGCCACTTTTGGTCATGCCAAAGCATTTTCCCAACTTTGACATAAAGTTTTGGTTTCCAAAGCAATTTACTAAAACGCCACCTCATCATTATTTCTATTATTTTAGAAGGAATTATATTCTTGGATTAAAATATTTTTTATTTTATTGTTAGAAGACTTTCGTACCCATATATGCTTTTAGACACGTAGTAGGAATAAGCTTTCAATTAATTTTACGTGGTCAAGGCAACTTAATTCAGAAGTAGAAACTCCTCCAAAACCAAACGGTAGACCTCAGAAAACTTACCTCTTAGTTGTGAAATTTTTTTGAGGGGACATGCGTCAGGAATCATTAGATAAACCGAAAGTTAGAAACTGTCTTTTAAGTTTTGGGAGGATTCTAGGTGAGGACATTGAATTGTTGAATTTTATGATTGCGGATCAATAACTTATTAATGTCAACTTCGATAAATGTAATTATTATCTCAAGAGCCTACCACCTATGGAAGGACTTTGTGCATAACAATAAGGTCTAACTTTCAGTTGAGGATCATCAGACGATCAAGACAAGTGTATCTCATACCAAGATTAATCAAATCATTAGCATTTCTGTTTTCCTCTTAAAAACTGTAAGAACAATATAATATATTCCTGAACTCTTGATGAAAGTATTATGATTTGCTTAAACTTTAAAGTTTGTATTTAAAAACTGTTAGGTAGAGTTAGATGTTAGAGAGAGATGTAATTTGAACATTTGAAGGCCAAGCTTTCTAGTTTGAGATATCTTGTGCCAATCCAAAAGTGGGTGCCTGGTGGTTGCTTCCATGAAGATGGCTTTGGTCAGTTTTTGTCCAGTACTCTTACATCACACATACTGAAAAAGCCAACTTTTGATGGGTCCGTGCCCTTTCTTATATATTCTCCTTTCCAAATCCCTAAGCTTTTTGCCTTCATGGATGGATCACATGCCACTTGTCTACGCCAAAGCTCTTTACTGATATCATTGAATACATCACCGTCCACCAGTGCCATGTCACATTTTTTACTCTTCCAGCCAAGAGCTGCAAGAGGAAACCTAAGAGATAAAGAATTAAAAAATTATGTTACCCTGATATAAACTTTTAAGAATATAGTCAACACCCTTTTTTAAGTGAACTTATTATTTAAGATTTATAAAATTGTATTTTTAGGTAGTTTTTAATTTTAAAGTTAATTTAAATCGAATTAATTCGATAGATTAATATTTAATTAGATATATATATATATATATATTTTTTTTTTTTTTAAAGGAGGGGGGTGGTACTTTCAGGCCGTTATAAATACCGAAAGTTCTTGAAAGGCTTGCCTGCATTTAATTTCTTTGTTGAAGTCATGACACTCTGTTTCCTAGAAAGTTCCCAGTTCCTACTTAAGTTGTAAGTAGTCAAGACATGGTTCTGAAACTAAGTAATGATTATAATAACAGCTAAACCAATCTACTGGCCGCTTTGTCTTCCAAGTTACTTGATTTCATATGGCGTTGAAAATTTTCGAAGATCCGGCAAATCGGTGGCGTGGACCAATATGCCTTAAATTAATATGTACTGTTCATGACATGCCTAAGAGAAAAGTGGATGAATCCAAGCTTATCATTCAAGTTTATACTTTTATGAACAGGAAGCGAATAACTAGTTATGGTCCCTATGGAACTTAGACGCAGCTGGATTTCATTGGCTGTTGTTGTGCTGCTATGTTGTTTTTGTTCAGATTTTGTCACTGCCATAGACATCATCACATCTTCCCAATTCATCAGAGATCCCGAGACTATAATCTCTAGTGGCAGTATCTTCAAATTGGGATTTTTTAGCCCTGATAATTCAACCAATCGCTATGTAGGAATTTGGTACAGTGACGCACCTGCAACTGTCATATGGGTAGCCAACAGAAACAAGCCTCTCAATGATTCATCTGGGGTTGTCACCATATCTGAGGATGGCAATCTTGTAGTTTTGAATGGAAAGAAAGAGGTTGTTTGGTCATCAAACGTTCCAAGTTCAGTAACTAATCCAAGCGCTCAGCTTTTAGTTTCTGGAAACCTTGTCATGAATGGTAGCAGCAGTGGAGTAAGAGTATGGGAGAGTTTTCGAGGACCTACAAATACGTTCTTGTTAGGGATGAGAATTAGTACGAGTCAAATAACAGGCAGGAAAGTGCAGCTGACATCATGGAAAGGCCTTTCTGATCCATCCACTGGAAGCTTCTCAGCAGGCATCAGTTCTTCAAATATTCCTGAATTTCTCATTTGGAACTCTAATCGCACGTATTGGCGGAGTGGTCCATGGAATGGTCATTTCTTTATTGGTATGAATTCTCTTTATCTTGATGGCGTTAGATTTGTACTAGATATCCAAGGAGGAAGTGTTTATTTCAGTTTTGTGTCAGCAAACCATCCTTTATCATACTTTCTCTTGAACTCAAATGGAAAGCTAGTTGAGACAAATCGGGTTGATGGGAAGGATTGGGCAGTTGGTTCTTCTTTCCCGGAAAATGAGTGTGGCATTTATGGCAGGTGCGGGCCATTTGGAACCTGTAATGCTAAGGTAAAACCAATATGTAGCTGTTTGAGAGGTTTTGAGCCTAAGAACGTGAGGGAGTGGTATAGTGGCAACTGGACTAGTGGCTGTGTCAGAAGGAGACTATTGCAATGTGAGAGGATAAACAGAAGTGGTGAAGTGGGCAAAGAAGATGGATTTGTAAAACTTGAGTCGATGAAGGTGCCATACTTCGCCGAAAACTCATCTGCCCTTGAAACTGAATGCAGAGACAAGTGCTTGAATAATTGCTCCTGCATAGCCTATGCATATGATGCTGGGATCGGTTGTATGACATGGAAGGAAAACTTAATTGACACACAGAAATTCTACAGAAGCGGGATAGATCTTTACATTCGCTTGGCAAATTCAGAACTTGGTATGTTTAGTGCTGTCTTAAAAGTACTGCTGTTGTTGCTATATTGTTGGAAGGTAAAATTGTCTCTGCGTTGCCTGATAAGCTTTTAGTCTTTGTTCTTTTCTGCAGATAAAAAAGACCTCACGGTGATTATTGTAGTACCGATAGTTATAGGAATAGTTACAATTGCGATTTGTACATTTTTCTTCTGGAAGTGGAAGACAAAACATAAAGGTAACATATACAAGTGTCAAGCTTAATAAACATGGTAGCATTTGAAATTTCCATTGATGCATCTCTTATGTGATTTTTATGTCAGCAATGAAGAAAAAAAGCAATGCAGTACAACTTCAAAAAGGGGAAGCATATGCAAAGTTTTCTTCTGAAAATTTGAACCAAGTTAAACTCCAGGATCTACCTGTATTCAGTTTTGAGGAGCTGGCAACTTCGACTAACAACTTCCATTCGACCAATAAACTTGGGCAGGGTGGTTTCGGCCCGGTATACAGGGTAATAGTTGCTCACTAAAACTTTGCTAGCTTTTCAACGTATAGTATAGATATATTGATCTGAGTGTCTATTTCAGGGTAAATTGCAAGATGGGCAGGAAGTAACAGTGAAAAGACTATCCCAAGCATCTGGACAGGGGCTAGAAGAATTTATGAATGAGGTGGTTGTAATTTCTAAACTTCAGCACCGAAACCTTGTCAGGCTCCTCGGATGCTGTATCGAAAGACAAGAAACGATGCTGATTTATGAATACATGCCAAATAAAAGCTTGGACGCATTTCTTTTTGGTTAGTTCATGCACATGCTCATGCTTTATTCTATTTCTGAGCATCATGTTAGCGTCTCAATCAGCTAGTTTTCTAAAGAAAAAAATTAGAACATTTGCTCTTATTTGTCCCTTTTGTAACTGGAAACGTTCTGGCCTTCCCCGATTCTGATATCTCTTTGGATTCTATCCTTTCCTTATTTTGATATCTCTTTGGATTCTTTCCTTCCCTTATTCTGATATCTCTTTGTCTTCTCTCATTCACCTATTATGATATCTCTTTGGATTACATTTTATTTAGTTCCACTCAAACAAGAAGTACTAGATTGTAGAACGCGTCTCAACATTATTGAAGGGATAAGTCGAGGCCTACTTTATCTTCATAGGGATTCTAGATTGCGAATTATACATAGAGATCTAAGTCAAGTAACATCTTGTTGGATGAAGAATTAAATCCAAAAATTTCTGATTTTGGCATGGCAAGGATTTTTGGGGGGAAACAAGATCAAGCCAACACTATGAGGGTTGTAGGAACATAGTAAGTACTTGTGCTTTGTCTAATTAATTCAGGTAGGTTATAAAACAGCTCAAAAGTTTATGATGTGTGGGGTGATGAAATGAAATGCAGTGGGTACATGTCTCCTGAATATGCAATGGAAGGACGATTCTCTGAGAAATCCGATGTCTTTAGCTTTGGAGTATTGCTATTGGAGATTGTTAGTGGTAGAAGAAATACAAGTTTTTATAACGATGAGCATTTGAATCTCTTAGGCTATGTAAGTGCAGCAAACTCATCTCCCTTCATCGTTCACTGATTATAAGGTCTAACAATGTCTAGTCTGCATGGTTGTGCTAATGTTTCCCATTTGCAGGCTTGGAGTCTATGGAATGAAAATAACGTCGTCGCTTTAATAGATCCAGTGATATCAGACCCAAGATTTCAATCGGAGATCTTAAGATGCATACATGTGGGATTGTTGTGTGTGCAAGAATTTGTGAAAGATAGACCAAGCATGTCAACTGTTATGTCCATGCTTAAAAGTGAAATTGTTGATCTTCCAGCTCCAAAGCAACCTGCATTCACAGAAAGGTGGAATGCCTTAGATACTGAGTCCTCTGAACAGAGCCAAAAGAGATATTCTGTCAACAATGTCACTGTGACTATGGTTGATGGCCGGTAACAAGCAAGTTCTTCTCACAAGACAAGTACTTCCTTTTCTTGCTAAAATTTGCCCGACAATTGTTTATAAGGCTTAGAACCTTGACCTGCTCAATCATAGATTCAGATATTGGGATTTTATAGATTCATCTTTTATAAAAAAATTATTTGATTAACTATCTATTGGGACTTTTTAAAGTAATAATAAGTACAAAATTATTAGGTTATGTTGTCTGTTGAGTGCTGCCTATGCTGTCCATTTTTGTTCAACTTGTAGTACAACTGAAGTAAGAGGTGTACAGTGGAGCTATTGGGTGGGCTAGGCCCATTATGAACCATGGAAAATTGGCGTCACTCATTTGCTCTTAAAATGCACTCAGACTTGTGATGCTGCATCATCATCATGTCAAGAATGACGATTTATAAGGATTAAACGCCAATATAATATAATGCATGTTAAGAAAAATCTTTAATAACCATGAAGTAGAAAGACAATAAACTACAAACTTTCCATATGCAATCCCCTGTTCACTGGCGTAAATAATATAATATGATGCATTCATATTATTAGAAAATGAAAAGCTAGGCCTATTTTGTGGTCCAAAGCAGGGAAGTCGGCTTCCCTGATGGTGCCGTTTATTTATTTATTTTAGTAGAGTTGAATAGGGAAGACTTTGTATTAACCCTGAATTATTAATTCCTAATTAGCTCATACCTCTTTAGAATTTTGGGAATAAAAAATAAATTTTGGAAGACTCACATAACGTCTATTTCTGTTTTAAGAGAATTATAAAAATAAATAAATAAAACATCTAGAAGACAAGAACTTAGTTCAAAAGTTTAAGATATTAATAATGTTTCGAAAATCAATTGTCTTACAAATTTCACTTATATCTCTACTTTCAAAATATATCCTCCACTTTCTGGTTATATCCCTCGGTTTCCAAGCAATTGAGGCTCTGTTACGGCTAACATTTTTGAAGTATTGCATATTTTCAATAACTGTAGTGCTCTCCTCAAAATGTTGTCTGACATGAGTCAAAATATGATGGTGAATATGTGTAGTTGGTTCAAGGTTTTTTAGTAGTTATCAGAAGTTATCTACCGCATCCTTTCTTTATAATTGATGAATCGAGTAAGAAACTGTGTGAGCATTTTTTCTCTCTCTTTGTGGTACAGAAATACCGAAAGGCTCTTTTTGTAGGTGTAGATTTATGTTGGACTGAACCATGTTAACTTTTAGTGTTCTGTTTTGTTAATGTTTCTCTACTTTTGTCTTGCATATTTTTCTTTCTGGAGATTCTGATATTGCTAGACTAGACTAGGTTCTGTTCTTGAAGGCAGCAAGTTAATCTTAACAGAATATCATGAAACATTTTTAAGATATTATGAGATCTTGGTCAATGGTCAGAATATTGATTTCATCTAAGCTGACTTTTCTTTCTGAGGCATTTAAAATATAACCTCTTTCCGAAGAAAGTTTGGTTGATTATCATGATGGTAAACCAAAAATATATATAAAATGTATCACGTCAATCCTGGACTGCTGTTTCAATTTGTCCAAGTCAAGGTTACTTTCAGAAATTAAACAGCTAATTATCTACTGGTATCTTCATCTCTTCATCTTCCCATCGTTCACCAAGAAGCAATTGGCTGCTAATGGAACTCGGTAGCAGAAGAACTTTAGTTGGTATTTCTCTTGTCTTGGCATCTTGTTTTTGTTCAGATTTTGGCACTGCCATAGACACCATCACATCTTCTCAATCCATCAGAGATCCTGAAACGATAATCTCCAGTGGCAACACCTTCCAACTAGGCTTTTTTACCCCTGGTAATTCAACCAATCGCTATGTTGGAATTTGGTACAATGATGTATCTGCAACTGTCGTGTGGGTAGCTAACAGAAACAAGCCTATTAATGATTCATCTGGGGTTGTTACCATATCCGAGGATGGCAATCTTGTAGTTTTGAGTGGAGAGAAAGAGGTTCTCTGGTCATCAGATGTTCGGATTTCAGTTAGCAATGCAAGGGCTATGCTTTTAGATTCTGGAAATCTTGTGTTGAATGATAACAGCAGTGGAATAAGAATGTGGGAGAGTTTTCAAGAACCTAGTGATATGTTGTTGTCAGATATGAAAATTAGTACTAACCGAAGAACAGGTGAAAAAACGCAGCTGACATCATGGAAAAGCCCTTCTGATCCATCCATCGGAAGCTTCTCAGCAGCCATTGGTCCTTCAAGCATTCCTGAACTTTTTATTTGGAACAATAGCCGCCCATATTGGCGGACAGGTCCATGGAATGGTCGGATCTTTATTGGAGTTGATGGTATGAATTCTATTTATCTTGAAGGATTTAGTGTTATCGTAAACAACCAAGAAGGAACTGCTTTTCTCACTTTCACATTTTCAACCGATCGCTTAGCATACTTCGTCTTGAACTCACAAGGAAAACTAGAACAAAGAGATCGGCTTGATGGGAATAAGGATTGGGAGGTTAGTTCTTCTCTCCCGGCAACTGAGTGTGATTTCTATGGTAGATGTGGGCCATTTGGAAGCTGTAATTTACAGAAAAAACCAATTTGCAGCTGTCCGAGAGGGTTTGAGCCAAAGAATACAGAGGAATGGAATAGTGGCAACTGGACTAATGGGTGTGTCAGAAGGAGACAATTGCAGTGTGAGAAGGTAAGCAAAAGTGGTGAAGTGGGCAAAGCAGATGGGTTTTTGACGCTGGAGATGATGAAAGTACCAGACTTTGCCGAATGGTCATCTACCCTTGAAAATGAATGCAGAGACCAGTGCTCGAATAATTGCTCCTGCATAGCTTATGCATACGATGCTGGCATCGGTTGCATGACGTGGAGGGAAAACTTAATTGACACGCAGCAATTTTCCAACGGAGGGATAAATCTTTACCTTCGTGTGGCACATTCTGAACTTGGTACGTTGAAAGCCGTCAATTAATCCTCTAGATACTTCAAATTATGCTGTTTTTTGCTATTATGCTGGAAGTTAAAAATGTCTTTGTGGTCAACTTTAACTGGATAAAATTTTTCATTGACTCTTACCTGCAGATGCTAAAAACACAAAAGTAATTATCATAGTACCTGTAGTTGTAGGAATAGTTAGCATTGCAATCTGCACAATTTTGTGGTGGAAGTGTAAAGCGAAACGTAAAGGTAATATGCTTATCATGTTTAGCTTCATGGTCAATATAGAATTTGCAATTTTCGTATATGCATCTCTCACAATGTGATTTTGAATAGCAATGAAGGAAAAGAACAAGGTAACCGCATCTGAAAAAGGGGAAGATTTCAAAAACTTTTCTTCTGAAAATATGAATCAAGTTAAACTCGTTGATCTCCCACTATTCAATTTTGTGGAGCTGAGAACTGCAACTAACAATTTCCATTTAACCAATAAGCTTGGGCAGGGTGGTTTTGGTCCCGTATACATGGTACATCTAATGCTCATTAAAAGCTTGTTGCCACCTGTTCACTACGATATATAGTGACTGATTTGATTTCTGCTCTAGGGGAAATTGCATGATGGAAAGGAAATAGCAGTGAAACGACTATCAAAAACATCCGGACAAGGCCAAGAAGAATTTATGAATGAGGTGGCAGTAATTTCTAAACTTCAACATCGAAACCTCGTAAGACTCCTCGGATGCTGTATTGAAAGACAAGAAAAGATGCTGATTTATGAGTACACGGCCAACAAAAGTTTGGACGCTTTTCTCTTTGGTTAGTTCATGCTAATGCTCTTCCTTTCATCTATGATCATCAACAATACATAGCATCATCTATGCATCAAGATACAATTTTTTCTAATTTCCATGTCAGTCACATGAAAATGTTCTGTTCTGATAGCTTTACCAAACAACTCATTTTCTGATACCTTTGGAATGCAATTCATATAGATCCCCTCAAACAAGATCTTCTAAGTTGGAGAAAACGCTTCAACATTATTGAAGGGATAAGCCGAGGTCTCTTATATCTTCATAGGGATTCTAGACTGCGGATTATACATAGAGATCTAAAGGCAAGTAACATCTTATTGGATGAAGAATTAAATCCAAAAATTTCAGATTTTGGCTTAGCAAGGATTTTTGGAGGCAATCAATATCAAGCCAACACTATAAGGGTTGTGGGGACATAGTAAGTATTTGTGATTTGTCTAATTAATGCAACTAGATTATAAACTCATGGTTTTGATGTGGGGAAATTGAAACTCAGTGGGTACATGTCTCCTGAATATGCAATGGAAGGGCGATTCTCTGAGAAATCTGATGTCTTCAGCTTCGGAGTATTGCTATTAGAGATTGTTAGTGGCAAAAGAAATACAGGTTTTTATCATGATGAGTATGGTTTGAGCCTCTTAGGCTATGTAAGTGCTCCAAACTCTTCTCCTTTGTTACTGATATAGGATTTAACAATGTCTAGCTGTTCATAATCATGCTAATGCTTCCCTTTTCAGGCTTGGAAATTATGGAATGAAAAGAACCTTGTTGCTTTAATAGATCCGGTGATATCAGACCAAAGCTTTCAATCAGAGATCCTAAGATGCATGCATGTGGGATTGTTGTGTGTGCAAGAATTTGTGAAAGATAGGCCAAACATGTCAACTGTTATATCCATGCTTAATAGTGAAATTGTGGAACTTCCTACTCCACATCAACCTGCATTCACGGGGAGACAGAATGTCTTAGATGCGGTTTCCTCTGCACAGAATAGAAGTAAATGTTCTATTAACAATGTAACCATTACTGTGATAGAAGGCCGCTAGCAGGAAGTTCTTCAGACGAGTACTTTTTTTTTTTTTTACCATTATACATATCCTTTATGATTATTATGAAATCACAAAAAGATTGACTTGTTCAAACATATATTGTACAGGAATTATTTGGAAAGGTCAACAACTTTAATGGGTTCATCCAGATTAAAGAATTATGTTTACTGATCAAAACATGAAATTTCTTGGGATTTAGTTCTCCATGAATACTTGGGGTGAAAGCTCTTTTAGTTTACTGAAAACTCGGTATTAATTAGTTATTTTCCTTTGAAGGATCCTGATGTTGTCTGTGAGCATTGAGAGAATGGCAGGATGTGAATACTTTGATGCTTCATCATGTCAGTTTTGGCATGCAATTTTATTTTTTGTTTTCTTGAACAGATAAATATAGGTAAAACAACAGAATTATCGTAGTTGCAGTGATCATAGTTAAATATTTGCAGTTACCTCTTATGTATTATTTGGATTAGATTTTCGATCAACAAGAAAAGAGAAAAGCAAAGATATCTAATAATTGTCTCATGGAGAAGTTGAACTATAGAAATATCATCAGCCTCCGTACACATTAGCTGAGGATTGATAAAATTATGATAGTTAGAAAAAGCGACCTGAATACTTCAATCAATGAATGGTCAAAATGGAAAACACCTATTACAAGCTCGCAGGTGGTTGAAAGCGAAAAGCGTTATCACGCAACTACATCTCCATGACCAAAGCTACCGAGGTAGCTAATCGGAAGCAAACAACTCGCCACCCGTTTTTGCCTATAACTACGAAGCCCTTCTAGAGCTCTTGGTAAATTCGTCCAAACCTAACCAAAGCTTTGCCAAAATGAACGCTCAACCCTTTGGAAACATTACCAACTGGTTTGAGCGTGGTAGAGAATTTTATGGCACCCATTGACCTCTGTTTCTAGTCTGTGGGTTGTATTTGACTAAAATATCATTGGTTTTAAAATCAAGCCAACAATGTAAGAGTTGTCTGATACTGATTGTTGTTTATTATTCAGTTATTTTTCAAGTAGTAGTAAAATATTCATTTGTTTCATATAGATGGAAAAAATAAGAAAATCAATTTAAATCGAGCCACAGAACAATTTTTTTATTATTTTTATTTTTATTTTTTATGATTAATGCATTGATTTTGAATAATTTTGCATAGTCTATGAATTATTCTCTTCGTTTACAATGACTCAACCTTGGGGATGATATTAATCGCTGAGATAGAAAAAATCTCTCTAAACACAGTGTAAACGCCCTCTTTATCTCTATACTCTTTGCCTTGCTCTTCTCTGTTCTGCACACTTGCACACAGTAATCTCCACCAGTTTCTTCCTGTTCGATGTGTGGAACCTTGAGGCGTGCAAAATGCAAAATTACGTAGAAACAATTGCATGGCTATGTTCGTGGGCTGGGTTTGTATATTGGGTAGCCCATCATAGAGAGCCAGACCCAAGTCAAATATTTACATCTACTCTTCGTCTTTACTTTCCCTACCAATTTAACGAAGCCGAAAGGGTTTTAGGTTTCCAAGAAAACATTTAAATCTACATGTGAAATGGTTGTATAAATTAGTTATACGTCTAACAGTATTCTGAAAATGAGAAAATGTCTGAATGTGAATACTTTGATGCTTCATCATGACAGTTTTGGCATGCAATTTTATCTTTTGTTTTCTTGAACAGATAAAAATGAGTAAAAGGAGAGAATTATCATTCTTGCAGTGACTATAGTAAAAAAAAATATTTGCAGTTAACTCTTATGTATTAATTGGCTTAGATTTTCAATCCCCAAGGAAAGAGAAAAGCAAAATATCTTATTATTGTCTGGTGGAGAATTTAAGACTCCAGGAAAGAGATACATACATATATACATACATACATACATACATATATATATATATATATGGGTCAGCTTGGGAGACTTTAAACAGTTTCAAGAAGGTTACATGACAGGAAGGAAATTAATAAAGGGCCATCTATTAATTATCATATCCTCTGTGGCAAGTAACAATTTATAATATTATCTATTACTGTATCAAAACCGTTATATTGTAAAAAATGTAACTGAAAATTTGTGATTAGAACTGGGCAGAATATTGTCATCATTGAATATTTATTTTAAGATGACTGATTAAATTAATATATTGTACAATTTTGAAGTAAAAGCCATTGTGTCTCCAATAACAAATTGCTTCGATATAAATGGGTTTCGTCATTTTTAACTTTTTAAGTTGTCTTATATCTTGCATGTCATATTTCCATGACGCACAATGAAAAAGAACCTAAGCCTACTAGCCATTCTGTCCACTCATTTGAAAGTCAGCTTCTGCTAAATGTTAGTTTATTCTTTGGAGGGGTGCCAGTTGTACTACATAAATATGTTTTCAATACAGAATTTCGATGGATGAAATAAAATCAGAACACATTGGCAATCTGACATCAATATCACGTGGTTTGAGCACTTTTATTTCGATGAATTTCAAGTTCACTTTAACTTCTTAGTTCTTGAATCATTATCTCTTAGTTTACAACTTTAAGTTCATAGAAGGGTAAAAGGGTTTGTAGTGTCGAAGCATCGAGGTCCCATGAGGCCTTGAAAGGATAGCAGTAGCATCGAGCTCAATTGGTGTGGCAAGTACTACGGGGGCATACCATGCTACATTTTCAGAATAAAGAAAGTTTAGGTCAAATGTTGAATAAGGGAAGCTGGAGAAAGTCAGAATGTTGAGTAACGCAAGCTGCAAGGGATGACTTGTTTTCTATGACATTTT